>JAKWBO010000695.1:0-30773 GCA_034336685.1 Luscinia luscinia | reverse complement strand
AGTGACATTTAATAGTAATATTTACATATGGTTTTTATTTAACAATTAGATTTTCTTGAGGTACACATCGTGTTGTTTTATTTTTTTGTATTATTTATCATGTGCAACCTCCTCCCTGAGCAAAGACAATTCTATGAATGGGTTTGTCTGTATTTAAGGCAGAATTAATTCAAATGGTCTTTTTTAATAAACTTTAGATATGCACTACTGCGACTTTATTTCTGTTTACTTTATGCAAGGACTCAGACTGGACAGGGCTTGTTCGGTTGGTGGAACTTTGGGCATTAATTAACTAGGAGGCTTTTGCTAGATGCTGTTTTTAATTTTTGAAAGATTTTTTTTTAATGCTTTTAAGGTGGTTTTTAACAGTCTATTGTGCTTTTTTACTTTGCTTGCAGCTGGTGTATGGTAGAGGATATGGTACATTTATTTAATGCTGTGTGTTTTTTAGCTCAGGTGTTGATATGGCTATTCTTGAAATGATTCCTGTTGTTTGATTTAATTTTTTTAGGGGTACTATGCTTTCAAAGGATGCACTTTTCTAGGCCCAGGATGGTGTTCTGGGCAGTGGCGTGAGGCACAAGGTAGATCTGTCTTTATTCAGTGGTAGGTTTTACTATGGTTAGTATGTAGTGCTTGTCTTGGCATGTTTGAGGCAGTGTGATGTAGTTAATCTGCTAGTCTTTTTTATATTTATATTTGGACTACTGTTTATTATGCTAGAGGGGCTTTATTCGTTTGGTATGTTTGATGGCAGCACACATTTCACAGTTATGGATAACCTGAGAAATACTGTCCATTGTTAGATCTACTTCTCGGTTTTGTGTTTATTTATAGGTGGTATTTCTGCCCTGATGACCTGAGGCATCATGGGCCTATTGAGCTAGGAACAACTTTTTTTTGTGTTGCTAATTTAAATTTATTTTTGACACTTTTATCTGTGCAGACTGATTTACTTGTTTGTTGTTTTGGTGTTTTCCATTAGCTTTATTTTTGGAGACGGGTATTGACATGACAGACTTTTACAGGTAGCTTTTTTATTTGAGTGGCAATGTTTTTTTATTTATCAGCAGTTTAGATTGGGATTTTTTTGATGTTGCTAGCTAGCTTTTTAAAATTTTTTTCAGCTAACCTTATAGAGCATTGGTTACTATTTATGAATTGGTGTAAAGGTAGAGTTTTGACTACTTTTTTTTTTTTTTCAATAATGTCCAGGGCCAGCTGAACAGCTTTGAGTTTAGTAAGTTGACTTGATTTACTTTGTCTTTTAGTACTTTGTGCAATTGGTTGTGTGGGGTTTTATATGGTTGCTTTTTACTTCTGATTTGTCTTTACGATGTGACAGGAACCATCAGTAAAAAGTGCGTAGCGTGTTTTATTTGCTGGTAGTTGGTAGTATGATGGGGATTTTTTAGCACGTGCTACTTGTTTTTGCTTTTTTTTCATCAGTGACATCAAAGTTTTTACTTTGGGGTAAATTTTAAACTATTTTTAAAATTCCAGGGCGATTTAATTTTTTAATGCGGGCACACTGTGTCATGAGGGCAATTTATTTGTTTTATGTGGCGTTGGTGGCGTGGTGGGTAGAGGGAACTTTTGCTTTGAACATTTACTTTAGCACTGGTAGTTAGGGTGCCAAAAGGAGTTGTGCTTTTGTGTTAATTTTTTTGGAGACAGATTGAACTCTTTTATAGGCAGTTAATATTTTTTTTTTTTTTGGTGGGAGTGTAGTTGACTTTTTGCAATTTTGACTTTAAAATTTTAATGGCTGACTTTGAGTTTTATTAGGTACTTTGTGCCAAAGGCTTTAGTACAGATTATGACTCCCAGCAGTAGAGTAGAGCACATTTTTTACATCTGGTTTGTTTTTTTTGACTGGGCTAAGGGCTACTGCATGAGCGATTTTTTGTTTGATCTGAGTGAAGGCTTGTTCTTTAGGGCCCTAGTGGAAATCGGGTTTTTTGTGGGTGACCAGGTAAAGAGGACTTACAATCTGTCTGTACTTAGGAATGTATATTTTTCAAAAACTTATGGCCCTTAAGAAAGCTTGTGGGATTTTTTTGCTGGTTGGTGGAGACATTGCGGTAATTTTATTGATGACTTTAGTTGGAATCTGGCGCCATCTGTCTTTTCAATTTACTTCCAGGAACTGGATTTTTGGGCAGGTACTGCTGGCGGTGCACCATCGAGGTGGCAATTAGTACTTGTTGCTTTTTCACTTTTAGGAGTCTTACTACAGAGGGATTCTCTGACGGTCCAGGCAAGGTGTTTAATTGCTTAATGCCTTCTGCTTTTACAGCAGCTATTTCAGAAGCTCACCTGAGTTTCTTTGGATTTTTGAAATATTTATTTTGGAGGAAATTTATGCCCAAAATGTGTGGGGCCTCTGGGCCAGTTGCAATAGGGTGTTCTTTCCACTCATTTCTAGTCCGGCTTACCTTAGTTATTACCAAAGTAAAATTTTGCAATCCTTCTGTCACGCTAGCAATAGAACAGATTCTGTCCCTACATGTTTTGGTGGGAATAGTGTGCACTGTGAACTAGTGTCGACCACGGCTTCATATTCTCGTGGTTCAGATGTGCTAGGCCAATGAATTTATACAGTTTTAAAAACAGTTTTCCCCAGCCTCTACCTGGCTAGAGGCAGGACTCCTCTAAGCTTGGTTATTCTTTTTTTTCCTGAGCATATGTTTTGGGGTTTTTTTTTAAGGGAATTGGACATGCCATTATTATCATACTTGATAGTTTGGCTATGGGCTACTGGAGCTGGTGTTTTTTTTGTGGAACTTTTTCTCTGCATCTGGCTGTCTTGCAATTTAAGCACTCATTTTGTCAGAGCAATATTAGATTTTTTTATCCTACTTTTTCATGTTTTCTTCAGAATCACGCAGGAAAAACCAAAGCTCAGCTTGTGAGATGTTTCTTCTCTCCCCATCTGGGGAACATTTATGTTTGGGGCCAGAACATTTGATCTGTACAGCCGAGATATGGAGAAAGCCCGCTTTCATCTTTTCCCTGAGTTTCTTGTGATTTTTCTTTATCTTATTTTTATAATTTCTGCAGACGTGTTTCTACAGCTGCTATTCTGGCATGTGTTGGGCTATGCTCGGCATTTGCATATGCTTGGAGCTTCTTTGCCATATTAAGCATGGTTTCTTCTCTGTCATTCCACTTTATTATTGCTAAAGCAGAAGTGTATTTTTGTGGCCTAAGTAGTACAAGTTTTTGCCACATCACGGATGCACATGGTACCAAGTCTGGATTCTTAGTTGTTAGTTTATCTGAAAAGACAATTTTTGCTACTGCCATTTCTTTCAAGCCTTAAATCTCTTTTTTTATGTTTTTTTACTGAGTTTGCTGCATATACAGGTCATCTGCACACAGATATCTTTGTGCCACGCTGTCCAGGACCCCTGCCCAGAGGCTTTGAGGGTTAGCCCCCCTCATCATACCTTAGTCCATGACCGGATCATGTGACACGGATCCTAAATGTCTCGCTTCCGTGCCGTCCAGGATGGTAGCCTCACCTGCCGCATCCCAAAGTCGGACCAGCCAACTAAGTATGGACTCATCAGGTTGTCTCATATAATCCTTCCTTAGACCACAAAGATCCTTTAAGGAAAGGGACTCATTATTAGTCTCTGGTCTCACACCAGTTGCTTTGACTCTTGATTTTATATCAGGAGGCGTTGAAGGTCCTTCTCCTGCATCCTCATCATCATCATCCACTGGCCGATCGGTCTTCTTTGTGAACTTTCCACTTCTTGTGCTGGTAGCCATTGGTTGAAGCTTACTAATTTTGCCGCTGTTCTTGAGCCTGAGGTGTTGGCTACAGCCTTTGTGACTGGGATAGTAGCTACTTGATCTTCCTGTTCCCTTTCCTTTGTTTGTTGTCCTACAGTATTTAACAGGGTACAATAAGCATATGCCAGAGCCCAGCTCACTGCAGTGATCTTTTTTTCCTTAGGGTTATCATGGCATTTTTCTTTCAAATATTTTACCACCTCAGGTGGGTTCTGAATTTGCTCCTGTGGAAAGTCCCAAACTATAGGATCAGAAAATTCCTTTAAAATTTGGCCCAGGTCCTCTCATTTCCCACACCACTCAGAACACCTCATGCTTTTCTTTGCTTCTAAGTCAGTCGCACCAGCACCTCTAGAAATCTCAGCCTTGATTTTATATAAACTGCAAACCGTGTAGAGGAAGCTTACAAAATTAAACATCAGAAAGACGATCTCTTTAATACTCAGGGAGAACTGCACATTTTCTAATAAAGATGTAAAAAATTCTGAAGAGACAAAGGAAAACAAAGGCTGGAAAGCCTCCTCCCCCGCTTCTACTCTAACAAACTGAGTGCAGAACCATATCCATGGACCAGACATTCCTGGAACTGATTCCAGCATTTTTATAAACCTTCTACCAGCCATCACAATCAAGCCCAGCCCAATAAATATTTTGCTCATTATCCTTCTAGTGCAAAAATAACAAACAAGAGACAATAGTGGAGCTATTTCCGGATAGAAAAATAACGACAGAGACCAAAGAGGTATTAAAACCTCAAAAAACCCTAATATCCAAAAACACATTCCAAGCTCCATCCCAAAAAATATTAAAAATCTATACCGATACACAGTTACAAAGTAATAAAGTTTTTTCCACTTACTCGTGCCCCACATCGGGCGCCAATAATATTTGTCCCGGTTTAGGACAAATTAGGGGAAGAATCTCCAAAAGGAGCTCCCTGAAAAACAAACTCCCCAAACTCCTCCCCCTCCCCCCACCGGGTTCGGGAAGCATTTCCTCAGGGGAAAAGTGGAAAAAACTTGTTTATTTAGCAAGCACACAGGGAAAAAACACTCCCCAACACAAGGAAGAAAAAATAGCCACGGGGTGATGCGGGAAACTTCACCCTGGGAGGGCAGAAACGCCTATTTCTTGTCACGAAACAGACGTCCGGGGATTTCTTGATGTCCAGGGTATTCCTAGCTAATAAGGAAAATAAAGCGAAGAAAAAAAGGGAGGGGGAAGCAAGCAAGCAAGCAACAAAGCAAACTACCAAGCTAAGCAGCAGCAGCAGCGAGGGGGGGGGCTTGCAGGCAGGCCGGCGGCAGCCGCTCGTGCCCAGAGGGAGGGATGCTGCCTGGCTAGACAAAACAAACCCTCCAGGCATGAGCAACACACACAATTTGGGGATACAGAGCACTGCGACGTCACCCCAGGAGAGTCTTTCAGGAATACACCATGTGAAAGTTCAGTTATGAACTTTTACAGGAGGTTTTTTCCTACATAGTCCGAGAATCCTTTTCCCATATGCCAGTGGCACTCCTCTCCTATTATTTCTGAACTTAATATCCACCCCTCTGGCTGGTTTTCTCCTTTTATGTTGGTTCTGTTCTATTTGAGAAGTTCATCCGGGCCCAGGCTACTACCCTTCCATGGTCACTCTTTGGACATTAAATCTTTGCCACAAACCCATCAGTTGGTAACATTTAGCTCTCTACTGATTCTTTCTCCCAGATCTACAATCAAGGTCTTTCCTAACTTTGGGATTTCTATTTCATTTTCTAGTTGTCTGAGCTTTGCATATAAACTTCCACATTGAGTTGGCTCAGGAGTGGGTTGCTGTATCTGTTTTCTTTGTTTGCTTTTCATTATTCGCTCTCATATTAAATCTTGCACCAGATCTCATTCCTTTTTCCAGTCTTGGGTCGGACCCATAGAGAAACAAACTCATTTGTCTCCCTGTGGGCATCCCTGTTTTGACCCTAGAATTTTTGTAATGCTGTACATTCAGCCCTATTGTAGGCAAGTGTCTACCTGGGAGGAGTTATAACAATGGTGGCTGAGGAGGGTATGAAAGCTAAAATAAGAACCTTGGATTTTTCCATGGTACAGCAGTCCGTAGCATTTGTGACATGGATCTTCTGGATTCCCAAGGGGAAAAGACAAATAAGGAATAACAGGAGCCCAGTATAACGTGTGCCTCCACCTTCCATGCCTGACAGGATTGCAGCCCACAGCATGTAAGGATTTATCTTCTTGGTGGCTAGTATAGCATGTAATCTGGTCTTGTCTCCTTGTCTCCTTATCACAAAATAATCTGTGTCACACACTCTCCTTGTATTTTGATTCTTTTTTAGTCAGCCAGTACTTATTAATTTCACTTGCAGAATACGGCCACACTACCTTCCCATAATATATAGTTGTTGTCTGCACTCAACATATGGTCCCTGCTTTTGGTTTACTGTGGATGATTCAAATACCCCTTTAGGGCCCTCTTGGAATCTTATCCCCTAGATAAGAAATCCTTCCTTAGGATGACTGATACTAGAGAAATGTTCACTCCCCTGCAGACCTCCGTGTTATCTTTTAGAGTTTTAATTGGTCTTTATCTCTTCTAAGTAATTGATCATTTCTTTACCTAAAACCTTAGAGTAATTGGATAGCTTTCTACTTGTAACTTTATTGGTCACTTTTCAAACCACCTCAAACCTATAAAACCCCTTTGATATTCTATGTACTGGGATTTGCTGTCGGACCCCCTTTGTAGAAATAAAGTTGCCTGCAGAATTTCTGTGCAGTATTCCCAGATTTCTTTCTCTCACTGGCTAAGAGAGTGCTACAAGCAAAATGAAATCAAGAAAGAGCTGACAGCCTAAACCTAGGCCTGTAGCTGACGTCTGCCTAAGGCAGCCAGGAGATTTGTTCTATTCGGAATGTTTATCTGGGCTTGCTGTGGCAGCCTGGGGCAGAACCACAGCCCCGGCAGCTACAGTTTACTACAGCTTCCAACTCAGCTTCCAGTAGTTCATGAGTATCAGGGAGCATCCATTCAACTCTGTAGCAAAGTGTGAGAATTGATACTTGCCCTCGATTTGTGTTGGAGCTGCTCCCTTTCGCTCGACAAACTTTGCAGCTCTTTTGCCTCCTCGGAGAGCTACAACACCAAAACTGGCCATAATTTTCACACTGGCATTGTACCCAAATTAAGTGTCTCATTTTAGGATGTTTTAAGCAGGGTATGTGATCAGGAATAAATCTGGGAGATGTCTCAGCATACAGAGTTAATGATTGTTCCTTTTTTATGTCACAGGCCAAAGCAAGCACTCTAGGTTTGCTTATGGATGTTGCATTTTAAGGCTATAGGAGCGGCGAAAAGGATAATGCAACATAGTTCCTTGTGTAATGGAGAAGCAAGAGAGAAGAGAGCTTTATTTAAAGAAACACTACACATATATTAAGGGTAGTTCGTGTCAAAACAAAATAGAAAAGGCTCATTCGTCCAAGAAGGTAACACCTCTCTCAAAACATACTTTTACAAAACATCATGTCTCTCACACACCCTGCAGGTGCATAATCATTGTTATAATTTGTTGACCTTGCAAAGGCCTGAGAAAGGCAAGGCCTCAAGGTTTCTTTTTCCCTGGTTCCCAGCAGTATCCACTGATATATGGACCCAGTGTTTGTTAATATATATAACCCTAATCCCCCTGATCGTTGAGGTAATAAATTACCAACCTGGAGTTTAGAAAGCCTCTGACCTTTGGGAATACAAAAGAATTGGTAAAGCACACGGGGAATTCCCTCCCAGTCCACATTGATGTGTAGTTGCTCATAGTTTACTTGCCACATTGAGCCCATGCATTTTGTTTCAGTCATTTTAAGTCCTCCTGTGGAAGTGACGATTCTCCAGTCGTGGGGTTCTTCTACTGGTCCTTTTATCCTGCTAGCATGAGTCCATCCGCGCTCTGTGGTTAAGACAGGAGATTCAGTGGTCAGCAATACCTGAAAAGGACATTCCCATAGGAGGGTTAAAGGTTGGTCTTTCCATTATTTAACCAATACCCAGTCCCCAGGATGGACCTTATGGATTTTGAAATCTAGGGTAGCAGTCTGAGGGATTTTTCCCTTTTCCCGCAATTCTTCTAGAGCTTGTGCTATAGACAGGACATATTTTTTGATACTATTCTCCCCTTCTTCATAAGTGGCAATGGTATTTGGAGAAACCAGGAAAGGTAAGCCAAAAAACATTTCATGGGATGAAACCCCTAAGTCCGATCTGGGCTGTGTTCGTATTGTCAACAAGGCTAGAGGTAGACGCTTGACCCATGACATTTGGGTTTCAATCATCAGTTTAGTTAGAGTTTTCTTGAGAGTTTGATTCATCCTTTCAACCCGTGCCGAAATTTGTGGATGCCTGGAAGTCTGTAATTCCCATTCTATACTCAGGGCCTGAACCACTTGCTGTAGTATTTTTTATGTGAAGTGAGTTCCTTGGTCTGAATCAATGTTATTTACTATCCCATACCGGGGAATGATTAGTTCTAACAGAGTTTGCATACCACATTGGCAGCAGCTTTAGCCACTGGTACTGCCTCTACCCAATGGGTTAAATGATCTACTATCACTAGCAAAAATTTCCACTGTTGCACCTGGGGGAGTTCAGTAAAATCCACTTGGATACTCTGAAAAGGCCGCAAGGCTAAACCTCGCTCTCCTTGGCCTGCCCCTCTCATGACCTTTCTGTTTACTTTCTGACATACTACACATTGTTCAGTTATTTGCTTAGCTATTTCAAAAAATTCCCATAAAACCCCAGTTTCTCAGGAACTGATCACTTATCACTCAGGTACCCCAATGAGTCTTATTGTGCATTCTTTCCAGTATTTTTCTTGCCAGTGGTTTATTTAATAACTGACTCCCATCAGATAACACCCACTTGCCTTTATTGTCTTTGTTTGCTCCTATTTCTAGGAATTTTCTTTCCTCCATTTCACTGAACATTGGTATATCTTGAATTTCTTCTGTGTCGGTTAGGACCATGTTGGGGGTTGAGTGTTTTTCTATTACTGTGTCAATTTAAAGAATTTTTCCCATTATCATGCCAATGGAGCTAGCCGGGTTACACCCGGGACCTTTGACGACTCTAGACAAAAGGGGTAGGTGGGAGCTGGGCTTCAGGAGGGGCTCTCGTGTTTCCGCAGGGGTGACTCATGTTTCCAGTAAGGTCGGAGGAGGACTCCCCCCGTCTGCAGCCACGCAGCCGAACGCAGGAGAGCCAAACCCTCTGTGATCACCTGCCCTGCATTTCCCTGTTTCAGCCTCCTGCCTCTGAGGACACAGCTAATCACTCGGACACAAACGGTGAGCGAGGAGTTGCCCTCTCCAGCCCTTTCCCACCCGAGACCGGAGTGACCGCTGCCGTCCCCTCCCACCTCCGCACCCGCCTGCTCTCTGCAGCTGCCGGGCTTTGCTCTGGCTGCAGCCCCGGGACCAAGTGCAGAGAGAGAGTGTGCCCACAGCTAAAGAAAGGACTGGAACCGAGTTATCTGTTCTGTTTTGTTGGTAATTTTAACAACTGCTGTTGTTTCTGCTTGTACGGTTAGATATATTAGTAAAAGAGCTGCTATTCCTACCCCCTTTTCTCTGCCTCAGAGTCCTTGATTCAAACAATTATAATACTTGGGGGGAGTGGAATTAAGGTCTCTATTTCAAAGGAAAACTTCTGCCTTTATTGGCAGACACCTGTCCTTCAAACAGGGACAGACCATCATTATATTTTCTTCTCAAGACTCAGCTGCATTTTTAGCCTATAAGTCTTCTGTTTACACGTATTTCTAAAGTGATTCCTTTCTGGTGGCCCTGAATGTGCATGACCGCAATTTCCTTTGGCAGTTGTAACCTTCAAATGCTTCTGAGATAAACCTTTCATGGACTTGTCCTTTCCCTTTTAAATTTAGTAGTCCTCTTTCTTTCGAAATTTTCCCGAAAGTATGCACTACTCCAAAGGCATACTTAGAATCAGTGTACATGGTCCCTCTTTCTAGTGCCAATGTTTCAAGGGCTCATTTTAAAGTGTATAACTCACAAGCCTGGGCTAACCGGCTGGAAGGTAATTTTTCTTTTCTGCAGTTACCAATTCTTTATTCACTATAGCATATCCTGACATCCGTTTCCCCTGAACTACTCTTGAGGACCCATCAACATATAATTGTTCCCCTCCCTGAAGGGGTTGGTTGGTCAAATCTTGTCTCACTTTAGTTTTATAATTTATGATTTCTAAGTAATCATGTACTACTTCTTCCACTGATTCTCTGTATAGAAACTGAGTGGGATTGGAGTGTTTATCTGTGACTAATTCTAAATCATCTTTATCTATCAGGATTTTTTCATATTTCAACACTCGAGAGTCAGTGAGCCACTTTTCAGCTTTTTGATTCAAAATATTTCTGACTGCATGTGGGGTGTGCACTTTTAATCTTCCTCCAAAAGTTATTTTTCTGCTTTCTTTTACTAGTAAAGCAGTGGCAGCTACTGCCTGAATACAAGTGGGCCACCTCCTACTAACAGGATTGAATAATTTTGTGTTTTTTAAAGACCCCCCATTCTTGGACTAAAGCCGCATGGGCTACCCCATTTTCCACATCTACACACAGGTAAAAAGGTTTATCTAAAGCAGGAACACTGAGAGCAGGGGCACTACTCAATTTCTTTTAAACTTTTGAATCTTTGTTCATCCTCTTCTCCCCACGTAATTTCATCTTTTGCTAATTTTTCATATAAGAATTTAACAGCCTGAGTGCACCCTTCTATCCATATTCTGCAATATACAAACAGGCTCAATAATGTTCTGATTTCCTTTTTCAGTTTTTGGCCAAGGGAGTGAGGTTATTCTCATAATTCTTTCAGGATTTAATTGCTGGCTCCCTTGACTTATAATATGCCCCAAGTATTTAAATTAATTTTCTACAAATTGAAGTTTTTCTTTTGATACTCGAAGCCATTGACCTTCCAAGAAATTTAGTAATGATATGGTAAATTCTTAGACCTTTTCCTCATCCTCCCCTGAGAGAAGTAAATCAACATATCCAATAAGTTTTACTTCTGGTACAATAGGGAAGAGTTGTAATACTTCTTCCAAGGCTTGTCCAAAGAAGTTAGGGGATTCCGTAAATCCTTGCAGCAATTTTGTCCACCTAAGCTGTTGCTTTCTCCCGATATCAGGATCTTCCCATTTGAAAACAAATATATCTCTGCTTTCCTCTGCTAGGAGACAGGCCCAAAAGCCATTTTGAGGTCTATCACACTGAACCACCAATATGATGGAGGAACTTTATTTAATAGTGTGTAGGGATTAGGTACAACTGGATATCGGTCTATATTTCTTTTGTTCACTTTTCTCAGGTCCTGCACTACCCTGTCTGTACTATTTGATTTCCTCACTGGTAAGATGGGAGTATTGTGGGGAGACATGCATGGTTCTAAAGTTCCATCCTTAATTAATTCTTGAATTATTATTTGTAACTTTCTTATCCCTTCTAAGGAGAGTGGGTATTGCCGTACTTGAATTGGGCAGTCATGATTGTTTTTTTTAATTACTATAGGAGTTATATTTAACTTGCCCCTATTTCCAGGCTTGTCCCAGACCACTTTTCAATTTGCTTTTCATCCTCCTTCTTTAACCGGAGGAGTTTGACTATCATTTTATCCCCTTCTGGAAGCACCCCGATGCCTAACTGCACTTGTAAATCCCTCCCCAACAAATTGCATCCTGCCCCTGGTACAAATAAAAAGTCCCGCATCCCTATTTTGTTTGTTCCTTCAAATATCACGTTTTATAACTGGTGCTTTAAATCCTTCCCCTTTTGCCTCTACTACTTGAATTGTATTTTGGCTTTTTTTCGCATCCTTTTGGAATTCTACAAACATAGGTCCTCTTTTTTCTGGTATCTACTAAAAATTAAAATTCCTCCTCCCAGGGACTAACTTTTAAAGTTCTCAAGGGCTCCTACTGATGTTTTGACCCCAGGAGATAGAGCCCCTGACCTCTCTATTGGTCCATTTCCCGAGCCTCACTAAACACTTTCAGATCCTTTTCCCTCTATGGGCAGTTCCGCCTTATATGTCCAATTTCCTTGCAATAGTGACAGATTGGACCCTGAGTATTTCATTCCCCTTTTTCTTATTTAGGACCCTTTCCCCAGGGAGCTCTGTTCCTCTTAGACTCTTCTTGGTCCCCCTTGTTTTGGCCTGACTGGGGCCTCACCTCCTTAAAGGAGTGGGGTTTTGCATGGTGGTGTCCTTTGGCAATAGCTGCTGCCATTATTTTAGCTTTTGCCTTTGCTTTCTCCACATCTGTCTGTATATATACCTTTTGGGCTTCTTTTAACAGGTCATTCAACTCTCTGTCTTGTGAATCCTCTAATCATTCTAGCTTTTTCCTTCTACCCAGCCAAGCATGAGCGACAAAGGTCAGTTTTAACAGAAGTTGTCCAGACTCCATATCAGTATCCATCCCTGAGTAGCGTCTCATATTTCCTTTTAACCTTTCCAGTCATTCAGTTGAAATGTCCTCCTTTATTTGTTGTTCAGCAAATGCCCTGTGGGCATTTTGATTCCAGGGGACAACTTCCCTTATTCCCCTGATGATTAGTGCTCTACACTCTTCCATGTCTTGCCTGCCCCTGGGGTTATTGTGGCCCTACATAGGGCACTGTATGGGCATCCTCTCCTCCACAGGGGGTCTGTTTACATCTTCCCTCTCCCTTATCTGAATTCCTGCTATTCAGATCATCTGTCTTTCTTTGAATGCAGGCTACTTGCTGTAGCATCCTGTTTCCACCTGTTTCTTGGAGCAACGATCTCCACATACAATAGTCCATAAATCTTCCCACCTTTTGGCCAGAAGCCACTCGCTTTGGAAAAGACTATAAAAACATCCTCGAAAAAAGACCCCCCGGGATCTCCCTGGACGGCAACGGACATCTGTTGCCTGGTACCACGAGGATCGTCTGCCCGTCTTGGTAGCTATAATCCCAACCCCCCTCTCTCTCTCTCTCTCTCTCTCTCTCTCTCTCTCTTTTATTTCCTGTCCCTCTATTGCATTTGGTTGGCACTAAATAAAGTGCATTTTTTGCAAAAGTAAACTGGTTTTGTCCATTGCTGTATCTTTTGCGCTTTGAGATCCCTAAAAAGAACCTATCAGGACTCCGCATATAATGTGGACCCTGACATTTAATTGGCGTAGTCGACTATTCAGATTCCTTGACACTGGAAGAGTTGGAGGGTTTTCTGTGCACTTTGTACCAGGGGAAGACCTGTGCCACTTCAGCCGCACCCAGCCTGTCAGTACTGAAAGGACTGAACAGTGTTGGAAAGCAAGGGAGGTGGTATTGGGTTCTTCCCGCAATCTGCACACAGACCCAGGTGGAAAATCAACTCCTTTTCAGTTATCAGAGAATTTTTTGTAAAGGATCTCATTGTGCAAAAGACAGGACTTGTGTTTTTTGTAGTGTAGGTGTTGTTGAGCTGCTTGGTGTAGTTGAGGAGGCAACCATTTTGTAACTAAGGAGAACCTCCCAGGCAGTTTTTGGTCCCCTAACCCAGACAGGGAAGAGAGGGGATTGACCTCAGCAAAAGGCTGGGTGTTTGTTGTTTTGATCCCGTAACCCAGGCAGGGAAGAGAGGGGATTGTCCTCAGCTAAAGGCTTGGTGTTTGTTGCTTTGTCCCCAACCCAGGCAGGGAAGAGAGGGGATTGACCTCAGCTAAAGTCTGGGTGTTTGTTGCTTTGTTGTTGACTACTTGGAATCGCGAAGAGACAAGCTGTTTTGTAACTAAGGTAGTACCTCCCAAGTAGTGTGGTCTCTTCACCCGCTCCAGGGACGAGAAGGGAAACACAGTTTTAGCTGTGCTTTTTGTGTAACTTTAAGTGTGCCTCCCTGAGAGTGGTTTTAGTCCCTTCGTAAAAATGTCTGAAAATAATAAAGATGCTTTTTATGCTTTGCTAGCTAAGTACAATGCCAGACCCTCCCAAGGAGGAGAGGATTGGGCATACAGTAACTGGTTTAATTTAGAATATGTGATTGATAGGATACATTCTTTGCAAGATGAAACAAAATTCCAACTGGGCAGAAATAAGATCATTCTCTGCTCAGTTTTGGGGGCCTGTCATACGGCAGCTATAGAAACTCGCTTTACGTGAAGGAGTGAAGAAAGAGCAATTATAGACTGCAAAATTTGGTAGAAGCCTTGCACAAACAATTAGAGCAGGAAGCAAATCTGGTAAAAACTTTGCAAAAACAATTAGAGCAAGAAAGAAACCGCAACAATTTGTTGCAGCTTTCCCATGCATCACTGCATGCAGATACACCAAAAGAAACAGAAGAAAAGGAAACATACCACATAAAGCAGATATACCCCCAGAAAGAATTAGTACACATACAAAATTGTGGGGAAAATTGCTGCTCTAAATTGAGACCTCTCGTTAAAACAGAATATAGTTACCTGAACGAAGAGGATTTTAACCCACAAATAACCACTACAAAAATCCTGTACACTGCTACTAAATTATCAGAACAAGCAGCTAGTGGGTACTGGGGACATGGGACTTTCTTAACAACAGAAGTCAAACGTAACTTACGGTCCCCAACTCAGTGCGCAGTTTATTGGGCAGCAGGGCTAAACCCTTTGGAAAGGAGAGACCTTGTAGCTTTAGTTGGTACCCCTGACCAACTCCTGGAAAACATTCAAAAAGCTGCCTGCTTGCAAATGATCCATGAAATAAAACTCACTGCTGGCTATAAATCACCTATGCAATTACCTGTAAATGTAAAACAATACCCTCTTCCTTCTGGTGCCAAAGAAGGAATCAAACCAGTTATACAGGACTTGCAAAACCCCCTGTATGGCCAGTCCAAAAAGCCAAACCTGACACTGTAGCTGTGTACCAATACATAGATGATGTATTGATAGGAGGAGAAGAAAAAGAAGAAGTGAGGGATGTGCAACAAAAAATAATCTCCCATTTGGAAAGCCCTAACTTGCAAATTGCCTCAGAGAAAATTCAAAAACCTTCTCAAGAAGAAAAGTTTTTGAAAACAGCCACTACTGGGACTGCCCCCTGACGGGGTGGCCCAGAAACCCTCAGTTAGGAAGTGGTATGCCCTGATCAAGAAGTACTGTCACATTTTCTCAATCACAGAAGGAACTGTAAAAATTTGTCAATACAAGAAACAGAGAACTTGAATAGCAGCCAGGAAAACCAGCTTCAGTAATCAAGGTAGCCTCCCTTCTCCCCTGAGCAGACAGCGAATGCTTGGTTTACTGATGCTTCAGCCAAGAGAAGGAAAAGTGTGGAATATAAAGCTGTAGCCTTACACACTTCCTCCGGTGAGCAGATCATTACAGAAGGGAAGGCAGTGCCCAAATTGGGAGCTTATAGCTGTTTGGAGTGTTTTTCAAAAGGAAAACAAAATACTTCCCTTGTTTGTATTTACACTGATTCTTATGCTGTTTTTAAAGGAGGTACAGAGTGGCTTCCTTTTTGGCAGAGAAATGATTGGGAAGTTAACAGAATTCCAGTCTGCGTTACATGCTGGATAGTTCCATCATTTTAACCTCCTGCCTCTTTGTGGCAGATTCTGTTGTGTTTACTTTTCACAGAATAACGCCATGGAACATGAAGATTAATTGCTGAATCCCTCATCGAACCTGTATACAGTTACAGCACAGGACCTTACAGCTGTGTTTTAATTTTGTGAAGATTCAAAATCAAAATTGATCTGTTGTACAATTTTCCCATAAAATTATGTGTAGTAAAACAATATAACTTGATGTTAATGCCTATAACACCCACTACCCGACCACCGGTTATACTGAGCCTGAAAATTTTTGAAATTGGACCTTGGGTAATTCGGAAAACTGGCCAACAACAAATATTGTTTAATCCGGCATGGTCTTTTAAACAAGTCAAATTGCCAATGCAAAACAATGTCTCAGTAATTCAGCTGGCTTGTTCCCCTTTTTCTAGGGATGGACAACCTGGTTGCAAAACCAGGAGGATCCTTTCAAGAAACAAACAAGCGACATAACCGGTGTTTTGGGAACAAGATTGGGAATTTTGAATAATATTGATTCAGAGGTATTAATGAACAAATTGGTTGCCACCACCAGAGACCTGACCAAATTGCAATAACCTCTGCAGTCCTCTTTGACAGCCCTGGGGACGCAACAGTGGTTATTATCAAACATTTTACCAGATTGGGAAAAGGCAAATGTAAATGATCACAAATTGATAATTGATGCTCTTGGTGCTGCTCAAAACAACATCTCCCTAGCCCTCAGCTGTACCCAGGCACAGCTTTGGATGCAAACAGTTGTTGCCTCAATTATAAGGGAAGGGGAAGAAGGTACTTTCCCTACTAAAATCCGGACAATAATTTGGGACAATGCTAATGATTTTGAAAGGAAGTTTCAGTCCTGGTGGAATTTGGTAAATTTTACCTACAACCCCAGTACAAATACAGCCACGGCCTTTGTGTTGACAATACGCAACGCTTCAGTGCATTTGATATACCCTATTATTGCATTAGGATTGAATCATGATGGAACTATTCTCTATCCTTTCGAGCATAGAGAATGGGCCCATCAAATTGGTGAGAAATGGCAAACTGTTAATTTGGAATCTTGTGTTGTTCGGAAGCAACAGGGTTTCATTTGTGAAAGCAATGCCATTGTGGCCCAAGACATCTGTTTAGACACAGAGCAAAATATCTGTCATTTTGAAATACATCTTGATGAGACTCCTGCAACAGTGCTGGTGTACATAGGTAATGGATGTGTGTGTGTAAGAACTGCTTGTAACTTAGTGTTTGTAGAAAATGTAGCAGTGAATTTAAAGAATCATTCAAATTTTTGTGTTTGCAATTTTACCACAATTATGGGCTGTGACTTTTCCTATACTGTCCCAGTTATATCTCATCACCTTTTGCAATCCAATTTTACATTGATTCACCACTTAGCGCCTGCTCCCATTGGGATGAACCTCACTTTGACTAAACAATTGTTGCTTCACCAGGACTTCATTGGAATCTTCGAAAAGATCAAGAAAAATGGACAGAAGACCCTGGTGACAGTTCATCATGATGTGAAACAGATACATCAGGTTTTAGAAAGGGTAAAAAGGGATGCTGAACCCAGGTGGTGGGATACTCTTTTTGGGTGGTCACCTACTGCTACCGGCATCCTAAACAAAATGTGTCACCCCATTGTTGTGCTTTTGATTTCAGCTTTGATCAGTTTTGTTTTGACAGCCATTCTATACATCCTGAATTGGAGAATGGTAAAACGGCTGACACAATTAGCATCAACAATGGAAGCACATAATCTGATCACTACCACATCTGCTAAAGATACCCCTAAAGTTCTTGACACCAGACAAATTACACGAGCAGTAAAAGTTAGGCCTTTTATAGCAAACTGATTAAAATTGTTTGTTGCTTGTTATGATTGGTATTATTGGTCTTATTAAGTTTTGTTTGAAAATGGTTTTAAAAAACAATTGCTTTAATCAATTTTGTTAAAAATGTTATAATCAATATTGATTTGCTTTAATTTTAATTGTTTGGAAGTTATTTTATTGATTTGTTTTAATTTTGATTGTTTGAGTTATTTTATCTAATATAATTGTGATTTGTTTGAAAAATTGTTTTAATCAATTTTGTTGTGATCATTTTTGCTTTATTATTTTTGTGTCTATGACTTTCCTTTTTCCTTTCCTCTTTCCCTTCTTATCCTTAATTTTTCTGTCCCCATTTTCCAGGATATGCTACCAATGACGGGTACTGAAGATGCCACAACGTCACAACATCATGCTGACAGAGTTTCTCGGCGACGCTCGTTGGTCACGGGGTGGTGTAAGAGTCTGTCGAAAAGCCTCTCGTTTGTTCTGCCCAACGACCTTTGCCTGAGGTCTAAGAAGACCCCTCAAACTGCAGCTTAAAGGCGCTGGCCAGGGATGGGAGGAATGCCAAGTGATTGTTCCAGGTGGTGCTCATTGTACCAGGACTGGTCTCTCATGAGACTGGTTTTACCCAACAAGGCTCCCACAGGTGTGAGAACAATGAACTGGTCACAAGGACTGTTGGTGTGTCTGGAGCTTGCCATGGTGCGCTGCTCTCTAGCTGGCTACTTGCTGTAGCGTCCTGTTTCCACCTGTTTCTTGGAGCAACGATCTCCACATACAATAGTCCATAAATCTTCCGACCTTTTGGCCAGAAGCCACTCGCTTTGGAAAAGACTATAAAAACATCCTCGAAAAAAGACCCCCTGGGATTTCCCTGGATGGCAACGGACATCTGTTGCCTGGTACCACGAGGATCGTCTGCCCGTCTTGGTAGCTATAATCCCAACCTCTCTCTCTCTCTCTCTCTCTTTTATTTCCTGTCCCTCTATCACATTTGGTTGGCACTAAATAAAGTGCATTTTTTGCAAAAGTAAACTGGTTTTGTCCCTTGCTGTATCTTTTGCACTTTGAGATCCCTAAAAAGAACCTATCAGGACTCCGTATGTAGTGTGGACCCTGACAGCCCTGTATCTGTATTCCCATACACACCTGCACATCCATTCCAACCTGGAGACTGGGTCTATATTAAGTGGTGGGACAGTGATCCTTTCCAAGCCAAGTGGAGAGGACCATTCCAAGTCCTGCTGACTACTCCCTCTGCAAAGTCGCTGGCAACGGACCCTGGAGTCACTACTCCAGTTAAGAAAGCTTCTACTCCCGAAACAACTGGGAAAAGTCCGATGCGGATGAGATCGTGATTTAAATGATTCTTCTCCTGTGCTTAAAGAACTGTTCAAACTAGTTATAATCATAATTCTTCTTTGAATGATAGCCAACTGTGTAAACACTTCCGTTGTTAGATATTTACTATTGTTGGACATATACTGTTATTAGATACATATTATTAGTGGATATTTTAAATAGACAACAAAATAGAGGCCTTGTCGAGCCTCTAAAAAGTGGGAATGATGCCTTAAGTTTTAGCTTTTATATTTTTCAGTTTCTGTACTGCATTCATGTACAACTCTGAACTCTGTATAGAATGCAAATTAGCTTTCTTCTCATTTTTATCAGGCTAAACAATCCTTCTAGACCTGAGAACCAAGGTCATCATCACAGCCTCAGGCCCGAAAAATATAAACAACTGTGAATCGGGGGAAAAGCAAACTGGGGGAATGTGACTTCATTACCTGAAGCTCTAATTAGACAATTAACCTGTGATATACAAATAGACCAAATTTATATCTGTCTGAGAGAACTCGTGGCAGTCGTCCATCTTGGCTGTAGTCTCTGCTAGGCTTTTGCAGTGTCCAAGGTATATCTTTTGAAGGCATTTTAATATATACCTACTTCATTCTCTAACTCTCTAGCCTCTGTTCTAGGTAGCCAGTCCAAGGCATCACTATCTCCCAAGCAACAAGTGTTTGCAAGGTGTGCCAGAGGAGATTTAGATTTGATATTAGGAAAAATTTCTTCACCAAAACGATTTTCAAGCATTAGAACAGGCTTTCCAGAGAAGTGGCAATGTCACCATCCCTGGTGGTATCAAAAAGATGTGTTGATGTGGAACTTAGGGACATGATTTACTGGTGGACTTGTCAGTGTTAGGTTACATGTTATATATAACCAGTGTAACCAGTGTTATGGTTGTACTCAATGATCTTAAGGGTTTTTATTCAACCTAAATGATTCTATGATTCTCTATGTGCATTACAGAATGTATATAGCTGTTTGGTAACAGGTCAAAGAAAAATCCACATGAAAAATAGTATTTCTCAGTAATAAAAGTAAATACTGAGTATGCTAGAATCCTGTATTTCTTTTTGATTGACAAGTCTTTGTGGAAAGAACGTTCCTGCTCCAATGAATGAAGTCCTTTGGATAAGCCTACTAGAGATTTTTTTTTAAATACTAGAGGGTTCCCTGATGGTTTGAAAACAGCAGCAATGATCAGTGATACCACACATTTTCTACAGTAAGAATGTGCTATACTGCACAGCTCAAAACCATGGCTTAATAACTTCAAGTTATGCTACCTCCAAATTATGAGTGTTCTTGTGAGGGGTAGTTATCTTGTTGGTGTTCTCTAGTTATGATAATTCTGTGTAAATCAAGTGACTGATTTATAATCCCTTGAGAAGTCACTTTAAGCTTAGCTTTTCACCTCTGAAATATATATAAAATTATCTGACTGATGCCCAGAATATATATTTTTAGATTGCTAGTGGTCTTGATATCTGGCTAGGCCAATAATTCCTGCTGTCTTCCCTGTTTCCAGATGTTTTTCCAAACTTTTGCGTTGAAGAAATAGGAAGTCCCACAGAGGCAATTCCAAAAACGATGTCAGGAGGAGAAACTGGAACTGCAGTCAACAAACAGGACAGAAAGATCCATGATAAAAGAAAGTAGGGAATCATAGTAATGCCTTAAAGAACCTAGAAATGAAACAACACACTTCTGAGATAATATTAGTATAGAAGGTAATATAAAGTCTGGTCTTTATTGGAGGGCTCCAAGGGGTAGATACAGAAAATGCCCACCCTGCAAGGGGTGAATACTGTTTTATAAGTTTAGCAAATTAAGATAACTGACAAAAATCCCCAATTAGGGACATAAGTGGTGAGATAATTCCTCCTCGGTTCAACCTTTTTTTCTAAATCCTCACCCCTTAGATAGGAATCAAACTTTGTTTATGGAAATGTGTCTCAAAGAGCTGGTTTCAACCCTGGCTCACATAGAGCCAGGATAGGATAGGGGCCTTGAACCCATGGAGCATGGAGCATCTGGAATGTTTTGTCTTTCTGCCTATAAGGGTAGGGGAAAATACAGCCAGCTATTATGCAAAGGCTAACTACAGATATAAGTAGTATGAACAGTTCCTTTTATCCAGGCCCAGTTTGGAAACCATGAAGTGAGTGTATGGAAGATATATTCAAAGTTCAATGAGCCTTTTGAAAGCTACCTGATGTAGAATTTTAGTTTGCTTTCAAATTTCAACCAAATCCTTATTAATTCGTTCACTCTGATCTACATAAAAATAACATCCAGTGTCAATGATTTTGCAGCTAGTAGAAAATTGAGAGCCATTTTGTTCTGTAAAACTACCAGACAAATAATGGACTTCTTTTCAGAATGAAATTGCATCTGAAGTTTGCTTTTCAATATGTTCAATAACAGCTGAAATGTTAAGAATTATGCTCTCCAGTTCAATTACTCCTAAAGAGGGAATGAGAGCTCTGATTACTCTATGGAAAAGTGTGGGACAGTCAATGAGGGGATTAATGGATCTTTTTATCCTCCTCATCCTTTCATTTGGATCTTCAATGTGATCAAATGTTGCAGTGAAAGTTATTTTCAATAGGCTGTTGCCATGGAAACCCAGCTTGGTACCATGGGCCGGCCCAAGTGGATATTCATTCAATCAGGTTCCACTTAGGCTGCAGACATATGACTGGCCAAAGGAGCTGGGAGGCACCAAGACCTTGACCAATGATATGGTCAGGTGTGTGAATTTTGAACCCCCTATAAAAGGTAGTCTCCATTAATAAACTGGCACTGTTGTCCTTGAACGAGCTAAGGAGTGTGTTGTGCTCTGTCTCCAAACCCTCCCCCACCACGCAGCAGCAAGCATCATGAGGTAATGAGCACGGTTACAATCAAATACTGTTATGTTTGGAATTCCAGCACCAAGGGCACAGGTCCGATCTTTATCCAGGGACAGAATTTTTCAGGCCTCATTTTCACATGTCCAATACCACCCTAATAAGTTGCTCTTATGAAGAACTTTGGATACATTTTGGACTAAAGCCACATATAAATTTTGAGACTAAACTTGAGCCACGGTTACCAACTGTGCAGATAACAGGTACAAAAGAACAATTTAAATCACATCGTCTTGATTTGTATCAGTGTCTGTTTTCCAGTCATTTCAGGAGCAGAGGTCTTAACTCTGGAGTAGTAAATTTAGGGTTCTCTGTCAGCAACTTTGAATACAGTGAGGGTAGTCAGCAGAACTTGGAACAGTCCACTCCACTTAGCCTGTAAAGGGTCACTATCCCACCATTTAACATAGACCCAGTCTCATGGTGTTTTGAAGCACCAGGTTCAAAAACAAAAAGGGGGAATACAAAGGGAGCCACCTCAACTGAGATTAGATAAAGCTGTTTATGTGTTAAATTTTTGTATCCTTCACCTGACTCACAATTGTCTCCTATATTTTAAGATTTTTCTTCTTTGAATTCTAAAGACCCAAATTTTAGCGAAGATATTAAGATATGTGTTACATTTGGGCTATGGGAGCAGCAAAAAGGATACAGCAACAAAGTTCCTTAGTGCAATGGAGAAGCAAAAAGCCTTTATTTAAAGAAACACTACACTTTTATAGACCAGTTTGTGGAACTAAGGACTGACATAATTTCATCGGTGCAAGGGAGGTAACACCCCTTGTAAACATGCTTTCATGAAAACATCATGTCTCTCACATCTCTCACGCATCCAAGCAGGTGTTTAATCATTGTTATAATTCTTATGCTTTCTTTGAGCAGCCTGAGAAAATACAAGGCTACTTCAAGGCTGCTTTTTCCCTGGCTTTCACCAGTATCCCACAGATATGGGTTAAGAATTTAATTACTGGAATGTGGACTGGTCCAGTGGAATTAATAACGTGGGGAAAAGATATGCTTGCATTTTGACAGAGAATGGCCCTCATTGGGTTTCTGCTCACTGTGTTAAGCTTTACCTGGTTTACACAGGAAGGAACAGGATGGATGTTCCCATAACTGAAGCAGAATGTGTGGGTGACACCGGTGTCCTGGTTTCTGACAAAATTATGGGAGATATCTCCCAAAGGAGTCCCCCTAGGAAAAATAAACCCCTAGAACTCCTTCCCCCTCCCACTACCGGGTTCGGGAAGAACTTCCTCCGAGGGAAAAAAAAAAAAGTGGAAAAAACTTGTTTATTTTAACAAACACACAGAAAAAAAACCACTTCCCAGCACCAGGAAAGAACAATCCCCAGATGACACAAAACGTTTTCACCAAGGTGAGCAAGGATGGACGAGCTCGGTCAGTCCCTGCTGGGAAGGGTGCAAAGCTTCCTTTGGCAGGCTTCCAGAGGCAGTCTCTGATGTTCAGATCCCTCCGTCCGGAGCCGGTGCTGATCTTCGGGATGAGGGGAAGAAGGAGAGAGAAAGAGGGAGCAGCCAGGGACAGCAGAAGCTGGGGCAAAAGCTAGGGAAGAAGCGGCAGCCAAAGCGGCAACAGCATCAGCAGCAGCAGGCCAGCCAAGCAAACCAGCCGCCCCCAGCAGCCAGGGGCCCGCCGGGGCGGGGGAGGAACTGCCACGGTGGCAGGCAGCTCCGTGCAGACAGAAGGGGGGGGGGCGCAGGGAGAGGAGTAGTCATAACACTAACCCAGGACACCGGCCACCAGGTGGATTAAAGCATGGACCCTCAAAGAACATGTTGTGAAGATGATAACTCAGGGCAAAGCAAATGGGGATATTAACTCATGCTGAAAACCCAAATTCAAATTGGCGGATGTTACCTTCACTTTAGTTCTTTGCACTCCTCTACAGAGAGGTTGGCAGCACTGAGTAATGTGTCGTGTACCATTTCCCTCTACATAGCACTTACTGCCCCAAAACAGAGGAACTTAATGTACCTAAGGGAGAGGTATTGCTTTTGCATAAGGATGTTGAATTAGTAGCTAAAATTCCACACCTTAAACAACTAGGTTAGTTGCCCATTATAATAGCAGCAGCCAGTTGTAAAGTTAAGTGGATGCAACTGAGTTCTAATTGGTGACTGGACAGATGACTTTGTTTTTTGGCCACCAAAATGTAATACTGTGTGGAGGAAAATGTATTTAACTAAAAGTAAAGGTATCATTCTGCCATAAATGTATCATCAAGGGACTGCAGGGTCTGTAACAGTACTTGAAAATCCATTTTCTGCGTGCCTTGTTGATGCATTTTTTATTGTTGGCTCATGATTATGGATGTCAGGATTTTGAGAGTATGTATTGTATGGGCTTGTCAGATCACAGTGAGTCAGTTCACAGGAATATTCCAGATTTGAAGGAGGGAGTTAGTAATTTACAGATGGATGATGGATGGGAATAGTTGAGTGGTTTCCTTGCAAGTAGAGGTACTGCTTTGTGTCTCCCCTGTCTGCTCGGATTTCTGCAAAGGGCCCTGCAGAAATCCTTAGCAGCTGTGTTCTTCATTCAAATAAAAAAAAAAAAAGGAGCGGGGGGGGGGGGGGGGGGGAATTGTGGGAGGGACTGACAGCTGCTTTGTGAGCCAGGGAGAGTTAACTGATAAGAATTAGGTTTACCTCTGAAAGGAATTTTACCAATTTTACTCTGATGCCTGGAGCATCTCCTCCCCCTCCTTCTCCACTGACTTTGGTGTCTCCATGTTTTTCCTCACATGTTCTCACCTCCTCTTCTTGTCTGACTAGAAGCAAAACATTGAGACTTTTTTTTTTATTTATTTCCTTCTTAAATATGTTATCACAGAGGCCTTAACAACCTTTTTAATTGGCCCAGTTTTGGCCAGCAGCATATCCATCTTCAGAGCCATCAGCGATTTCCTCTGCCAGAAACGGTGGGAAGTTTCCAGTAGCTTCTCACAGCAGCCATCTTTGTGGCTCCTCTGCTACCAGAAACCAGGTCATGCCAAACAAATAAATCTCGTTAGGTGGCACCATGTGGTGTAGCTTACCCTGGTTCAGGTGGCACGTGGTCGTGACTATATTTTTCCCATTTATAACTCCTTATCTAAACATGGGTTATATGGCTAAGGCTACTGTGGCTGTTATCCATTTTGCACAATGGGTCAATAAGGTGAGGAATTCATGGATTTTTAACTTCCTCTGTAATATGGGCACCTGGATATAGGGCTCTCAGACACTAAGTGTATGTTTTTGGGGTTACATTTTTGATGGTACCCATTGGGAGAAAGTAACACTTGGGAAAGTTTTCTCCAAATCCTTTTGCAGTAGGGCTTCTGAAGGTGGAAGAGCAACATGTCCCAGTTGCCACCTCGATGGTTCACCATGAGCAGTACTAGACAAATTGAGATGCCCTTCATGCCTTGGAGTGGCTACCTAGAACAGAGGCTAGACAGAGTTAAGAGAATAAAGTGGGTATTTATTAAAGGCCTTCAGTAGGTACACCTTGGGCAGTCAAAAGCCTCCCATAGGCTACACCCAAGATGGATGACAGTCATGAGTTTTTCAGACAGATATAAGTTTGGTCTATTTGCATATCAGGGGTTAATTCTCCAATTACGACTTCAGGTTTTGAAGTCATATTCCCCCAGTTTGCTCCTCCCTCCAATTCACTTTTGTTTATGCTTTTCAGGGCCTGAGGCTGTAGGGTGTCCTTGCTTACCAGGCCCAGAGGAATTGTTTTGTCTGACCAAAGTGTGAAGACAGAAGTTAACACTTTATATGAAGTTTAGATTTATGCACTAATGCAACACAGGATCTGAAAAAACTTATAAAGGCTAAAATCTTAAAGCATCACTGTGATCCCCATCCACAAGATGATTTGTGAGCTGGAGAGCCAAGGGGTGGTCATCAGGGCCCACTCACCCTTCAACAGTCCCATTTGGCCTGTGCACAACTCTGACAGAGAATGGAGATTGACTGTGGACTATCGTGTCTTGAATGAAGTGGCTCCACCATTGAACGCTGCTGTGCCCGACATACTGGAGTTCCAGTAAGACCTGGAGTGCAAAGCTGCAAAGTGGTATGCCACCATTGACATTGCTAACGCCTTTTTCTCCATTCTTCTGGCAGCAGAATGCAGGCCACAGTTTGCCTTCACTTGGAGGGGCATGCAGTACACCTGAAACTGACTGCCCCACAGGTGGAAACAGTCTCACCATCTGCCATGGACTGATCCAGGCTACACTGGAAAAGGCTGAAGCTCCAGAACATGTGCAATACATTGATGACATCATTGTGTGGGGGAACACGGCAATGGAAGTATTTGAGAAAGGAGAGAAAATTATTCAGATTCTCCTTGAAGCTGGCTTCACCATCAAGAAGAGCAGTCAAGGGACCTGCCTGAAAGATCCAGTTCCTGGCGGTAAAGGGGTGAGACAGATGGCATCAGATTCCTACTGAGGTCATCAATAAGATCACCAAAATGTCTCCATCTAACAGCAAGAGGGAAACCTAAGGGTTCCTCAGTGCTATAGGTTTTTGGAGAATGCACATTCCTGAGTACAGCCAGATTGTGAGCCCTCCCTACCTTGTTACCCTCAAGAAGAGTGATTTCCACTGGGGCCCTCATCAGCAATAAGCCTTCACCTATTTCAAGCAGGAGATCGTTTATGCAGCACCCTTTGGCCCTGTCAGGACATGACCAGAGGTAAAGAATGTGTTTTACCCTGGAGCCTTTGGAAGAAGGTGGCTGGTGAGACTCGAGGTCAACCACTGTGATTCTGGAGCTGAAGTTACAGAGGGTCCAAATCCAACTACACCCTAAAAGACAAGGAAATTTAGCAGCCTGTGAAGGAGTTCAAGCTGCATCTGAGGTGATCAGAACAGAAACACAACTCCTCTTGGCACCCCGACTACCGGTTCTGGGGTGGATGTTTAAAGGAAAGGTTCCCTCTACCCACCACACCACCAAGGCCACATGGAGCAAATGGATTGCCCTCATCACACAGTGCCCGTATTGGAAACCTGAATCGCCCTGGGATTTTGGAAATAATTACAAATTGGCCGGAATATGAAACCGTTGGTCTCACTGATGAAGAAGAGCAGGAGCAGGTAACCCATGCTGAGAGAGCTCCACCTTACAACCAACTACCACAAGAAGAAAGATGATATGGTCTTTTCACTGATGGTTCCTGTCGCTTTGTAGGGACAAATAGAAAATGAAAAGCAGCTGTATAGACCCCCACACAACAAGTTGCTGAAGCTACTGAGGGAGAAGGTAGATCGAGGCAACCTGCTGAATTCAAAGCTGTTCAGTTGGCCCTGGACATCGCTGAAAGAAAGAAGTGGGCAAAATTTTACCCTTACACCAATTCATGGATGGTAGCCAATGCTCTGTGGGGTTGACTGGAAAGATCGAAAAAGGCCAGTTGGCAGTCTAAGGGAAAACCAGTCTGGGCTGCTGAAGAGTGGAAAGACATCACTGCCCAGGTAGAGAAGCTACCTGTGAAACTCCACCATGTAGATGGCCATATCCCCAAGAGTTGGGCTAATGAGTGTCAGGGTCCATACCACATGCGGAGTCCTGATAGGTTCTTTTTAGGGATCTCAAAGCGCAAAAGACACAGCAGGGGACAAAACCAGCTAACTTTTGCAAAAAATGCACTTTTTTTAGTGCCAACAAAATGCGATAGAGGGACAGGAATTAAAAGAGAGAGAGAGAGAGAGAGAGAGAGGGGTTGGGATTATAGCTTCCAAATGGGCAGACGATCCTCATGGAACCAGCCAATACATGTCCGTTGCCGTCCAAGGAGATCGCGGGGGTCTTTGTTTGAGGATGTTTTTTTATAGTCTTTTCCAAGGTGTCGGGCGACTGGCCAAACAGGTGGGGAGTTTCAGGTGCGCTTCGGGTTCCGTTGGGGGGAGTTTCAGGTGCGCTTCGGGTTCCGTTGGGGAAAACAATCCCAAAACATGTCCAAGCGAACTCCCTGTCGGTGAAATAAACACAGACCACTCCATCTCTGACCAGTTCATTGTTCTCACACCTGTGGGAGCCTTGTAGAGTAAACAGTTCAGGGCAGCGTGACTAGCCGTAAACCAGTCTCATGAGAAACCAGTCCGGGTCCAATGAGCACCACCTGCGAACAATCACTTGATGTTCCTCCCATCCCTGGCCAGCGCCTTTAAACTGCAGTTTGAGGGGTCTTCTTAGGCCTCAGGCGAGGGTCGTTGGGCAGAACAAACGAGAAGCTTTCAGATGGACTCTTACACCACCCCGTGACCAACGAGCGTCACCGAGAAACTCCATCAGCATGATGTTGTGACATCGTGGCATCTTCATTGCTAGCATATCCTGGAAAACAGGGACAGAAAAATTAGAGAATAGAAGGGAAAGAGGAAAGGAAGAAGGAAAGAAATAGACACAAAAATAATAAAGCAAAATAATCACAAAAAAATGATTAAAAGAATTCTTCATACAAATCACAATTATATTAGGTAAAATACCTCAAACAATCAAAATTAAAACCAATCAATAAAATAACTTTCAAACAATTAAAAATTAAAGCAAATCAATAAAAAAACTTTCAAACAATTAAAATTAAAGCAAATCAATATTGATTATAACATTTTTGACAAAATTGATTAAAGTAATTGTTTTTCTAAAATCATTTTCAAACAAAACTTAATATTATTAAGATCAATAATACCAATCATAAGAAGCAACAAACAATTCTAATCAGTTTGCTATAAAAGGCCTAACTTTTACTGCTCGTGTAATTTGTCTGGTGTCAACAACTTTGGGGGAATCTTTAGCAGATGGGGTAGTAATCAGATTATGTGCTTCCATTGTTGATGCTAATTGTGTCAGCCGCTTTATCATTTTCAAATTCAGGATGTATAGAATGGCTGTCAAAACAAAACCGATCAAAGCCAAAATCAAAAGCACAACAATGGGGTGACTCACTTGGTTTAGGATGCCAGTAGCAGTAGGTGACCACCCGAAAAGAGTATCCCACGACCTGGGTTGAGCATCCCTTTTTACCCTTTCTAAAACCTGATGTATCTTTTTCACATCATGATGAACTGTCACCAGGGTCTTCTGTCCATTTTTCTTGATCTTTTCTAAGATTCCAATTAAGTCCTGGTGAAGCAACAATTGTTTAATCAAAGTGAGGTTCATCCCAATGGGAGCAGGCGCTAACTGGTGAATCAATGTAAAATTGGATTGCAAAAGGTGATAAGACATAACTGGGACAGTATAGGAAAAGTCACAGCCCATAATCGTGGTAAATTGCAAACACAAAAATTTGAATGATTCTTTAAATTCACTGCTACATTTTCTAAAAGCACTAAGTTACAAGCAGTTCTTACACACACACATCCATTACCTATGTACACCAGCACTGTTGCAGGAGTCTCATCAAGATGTATTTCAAAATGACAGATATTTTGCTCTGTGTCTAAACAGATGTCTTGGGCCACAATGGCATTGCTTTCACAAATGAAACCCTGTTGCTTCCGAACAACACAAGATTCCAAATTGACAGTTTGCCATTTCTCACCAATTTGATGGGCCCATTTTCTGTGCTCGAAAGGATAGAAAATAGTTCCATCATGATTCAATCCTAATGCAATGGTGGGGTATATTAAATTCACTGGAGCATTGCGTATTGTCAACACAAAGGCTGTGGCTGTATTTGTACTGGGGTTGTAGGTAAAATTTACCAAATTCCACCAGGACTGAAACTTCTTTTCAAAATCATTAGCATTGTCCCAAATTATTGTCCGGATTTCAGTAGGGAAAGTACCATCTTCCCCTTCCCTTATAATTGAGGCAAGAACTGTTTGCATCCAAAGCTATGCCTGAATAGAGTTGTGGGCTAGGGAGATGTTGTTTTGAGCAGCACCAAGAGCATCAATTATCAATTTGTGATCATTACATTTGCCTTTTCCCAATCTGGTAAAATGTTTGATAATAACCACTGTTGCATCCCCAGGGCTGTCAAAGAGGACTGCAGAGGTTGTTTCAATTTGGTCAGGTCTCTGGTGGTGGCAACCAATTTGTTCATTAATACCTCTGAATCAATGCTATTTAGAATTCCCAATCCTGTTCCCACAACACTGGTTATGTCTCTTGTTTGTTTCTTGAAAGGATCCTCCTGGTTTTGCAACCAGGTTGTCCATCCCTAGAAAAAGGGGAACAAGCCAGCTTAATTACTGAGACATTGTTTTGCATTGGCAATTTGACTTGTTTAAAAGACCATGCCGAATTAAAGAATATTTGTTGTTGGCCGGTTTTCCGAATTACCCAAGGTCAAATTTCAAAAATTTTCAGGCTCAGTATAACCAGTGGTCAGGTAGTGGGTGTTATAGGCATTAACATCAAGTTATATTGTTTTTACTACACATAATTTTATGGGAAAACTGTACAACAGATCAATTTGGATTTTGAATCTTCACAAAATTAAAACACAGCTGTAAGGTCCTGCGCTGTAACTGTATACAGGTTTGATGAGGGATTCAGCAATTAATCTTCATGTTCCATGGCATTATTCTGTGAAAAGTAAACACAACAGAATCTGCCACAAAGAGGCAGGAGGTTAAAATGATGGAACTATCCAGCATGTAACGCAGACTGAAATTCTGTTAACTTCCCAATCATTTCTCTGCCAAAAAGGAAACCACTCTGTACCTCCTTTAAAAACAGCATAAGCATCAGTGTAAATACAAACAAGGGAAGTATTTTGTTTTTCCTTTTGCAAAACACTCCAAACAGCTATAAGCTCCCCAATTTGGGCACTGCCTTCCCCTGCTGTAACGATCAGCTCACCGGAGGAAGTGTGTAAGGCTACAGCTTTATATTTCCACACTTTTCCTTCTCTTTTGGCTGAAGCATCAGTAAACCAAGCATTTGCTGTCTGCTCAGGGGAGAAGGGAGGGGCTACCTTGATTACTGAAGCTGGTTTTTCCTGGCTGCTATTCAAGTTCTCTGTTTCTTGTATTGACAAATTTTTTACAGTTCCTTCTGTGATTGAGAAAATGTGACAGTACTTTTTGATCAGGGCACACCATTTCCTAATTGAGGGTTTCTGGGCCACCCCGTCATGGGGGGCAGTCCCAGTAGTAGCTGTTTTCAAAAACTTTTCTTCTTGAGAAGGTTTTTGAATTTTCTCTGAGGCAATTTGCAAGTTAGGGCTTTCCAAATGGGAGATTATTTTTTGTTGCACATCCCTCACTTCTTCTTTTTCTTCTCCTCC
>JAKWBO010000694.1:7500-30860 GCA_034336685.1 Luscinia luscinia | reverse complement strand
GTGTGCACAGCACACCACAGATCTCACTTTGCACTACACCTAGAAATGGCTTCTCTGCATCACTGATATCTAGCACAGAAATCTGCACGACGAATAACTATGTTGTAGCTAAGCTGGTTCTGGCATATCCTGCTTCATACCACTAGTCCCTGACAACCGGTGTTCTGTGCAGAGCACCTCAGTGCAGTGTGGTTTCCTTAATGGCGGTTTGTAGCAAGAAGCGATTTCAGGCTGAGGAGGTGAAGTGCCGTCTACCCCTCTCTGGGAACACTCTGCTGGGAAGTTCTGCTACTGCCAAAACACGCCTGGCATGTGCACTTTTCTTCTAAAACCTCTCTACCATAGCAATATTCTCTGCTTCTTGAAAGCATACCATACACTCTTTCCACTATGCATAGCGAAGAGCACTGCAGTGCACCTAAAGCTAAAGCGAAAGTGTGCACAGCACACCACAGATCTCACTTTGCACTACACCTAGAAATGGCTTCTCTGCATCACTGATATCTAGCACAGAAATCTGCACGACGAATAACTATGTTGTAGCTAAGCTGGTTCTGGCATATCCTGCTTCATACCACTAGTCCCTGACAACCGGTGTTCTGTGCAGAGCACCTCAGTGCAGTGTGGTTTCCTTAATGGCGGTTTGTAGCAAGAAGCGATTTCAGGCTGAGGGAGGTGAAGTGCCGTCTACCCCTCTCACAGAACACTCTGCTGGGAAGTTCTGCTACTGCCAAAACACGCCTGGCATGTGCACTTTTCTTCTAAAACCTCTCTACCATAGCAATATTCTCTGCTTCTTGAAAGCATACCATACACTCTTTCCACTATGCATAGCGAAGAGCACTGCAGTGCACCTAAAGCTAAAGCGAAGTGTGCACAGCACACCACAGATCTCACTTTGCACTACACCTAGAAATGGCTCCTCTGCATCACTGATATCTAGCACAGAAATCTGCACGACGAATAACTATGTTGTAGCTAAGCTGGTTCTGGCATATCCTGCTTCATACCACTAGTCCCTGACAACCGGTGTTCTGTGCAGAGCACCTCAGTGCAGTGTGGTTTCCTTAATGGCGGTTTGTAGCAAGAAGCGATTTCAGGCTGAGGAGGTGAAGTGCCGTCTACCCCTCTCACAGAACACTCTGCTGGGAAGTTCTGCTACTGCCAAAACACGCCTGGCATGTGCACTTTTCTTCTAAAACCTCTCTACCATAGCAATATTCTCTGCTTCTTGAAAGCATACCATACACTCTTTCCACTATGCATAGCGAAGAGCACTGCAGTGCACCTAAAGCTAAAGCGAAAGTGTGCACAGCACACCACAGATCTCACTTTGCACTACACCTAGAAATGGCTTCTCTGCATCACTGATATCTAGCACAGAAATCTGCACGACGAATAACTATGTTGTAGCTAAGCTGGTTCTGGCATATCCTGCTTCATACCACTAGTCCCTGACAACCGGTGTTCTGTGCAGAGCACCTCAGTGCAGTGTGGTTTCCTTAATGGCGGTTTGTAGCAAGAAGCGATTTCAGGCTGAGGGAGGTGAAGTGCCGTCTACCCCTCTCACAGAACACTCTGCTGGGAAGTTCTGCTACTGCCAAAACACGCCTGGCATGTGCACTTTTCTTCTAAAACCTCTCTACCATAGCAATATTCTCTGCTTCTTGAAAGCATACCATACACTCTTTCCACTATGCATAGCGAAGAGCACTGCAGTGCACCTAAAGCTAAAGCGAGTGTGCACAGCACACCACAGATCTCACTTTGCACTACACCTAGAAATGGCTTCTCTGCATCACTGATATCTAGCACAGAAATCTGCACGACGAATAACTATGTTGTAGCTAAGCTGGTTCTGGCATATCCTGCTTCATACCACTAGTCCCTGACAACCGGTGTTCTGTGCAGAGCACCTCAGTGCAGTGTGGTTTCCTTAATGGCGGTTTGTAGCAAGAAGCGATTTCAGGCTGAGGGAGGTGAAGTGCCGTCTACCCCTCTCACAGAACACTCTGCTGGGAAGTTCTGCTACTGCCAAAACACGCCTGGCATGTGCACTTTTCTTCTAAAACCTCTCTACCATAGCAATATTCTCTGCTTCTTGAAAGCATACCATACACTCTTTCCACTATGCATAGCGAAGAGCACTGCAGTGCACCTAAAGCTAAAGCGAAAGTGTGCACAGCACACCACAGATCTCACTTTGCACTACACCTAGAAATGGCTTCTCTGCATCACTGATATCTAGCACAGAAATCTGCACGACGAATAACTATGTTGTAGCTAAGCTGGTTCTGGCATATCCTGCTTCATACCACTAGTCCCTGACAACCGGTGTTCTGTGCAGAGCACCTCAGTGCAGTGTGGTTTCCTTAATGGCGGTTTGTAGCAAGAAGCGATTTCAGGCTGAGGAGGTGAAGTGCCGTCTACCCCTCTCACAGAACACTCTGCTGGGAAGTTCTGCTACTGCCAAAACACGCCTGGCATGTGCACTTTTCTTCCAAAACCTCTCTACCATAGCAATATTCTCTGCTTCTTGAAAGCATACCATACACTCTTTCCACTATGCATAGCGAAGAGCACTGCAGTGCACCTAAAGCTAAAGCGAAAGTGTGCACAGCACACCACAGATCTCACTTTGCACTACACCTAGAAATGGCTTCTCTGCATCACTGATATCTAGCACAGAAATCTGCACGACGAATAACTATGTTGTAGCTAAGCTGGTTCTGGCATATCCTGCTTCATACCACTAGTCCCTGACAACCGGTGTTCTGTGCAGAGCACCTCAGTGCAGTGTGGTTTCCTTAATGGCGGTTTGTAGCAAGAAGCGATTTCAGGCTGAGGAGGTGAAGTGCCGTCTACCCCTCTCACAGAACACTCTGCTGGGAAGTTCTGCTACTGCCAAAACACGCCTGGCATGTGCACTTTTCTTCTAAAACCTCTCTACCATAGCAATATTCTCTGCTTCTTGAAAGCATACCATACACTCTTTCCACTATGCATAGCGAAGAGCACTGCAGTGCACCTAAAGCTAAAGCGAAAGTGTGCACAGCACACCACAGATCTCACTTTGCACTACACCTAGAAATGGCTTCTCTGCATCACTGATATCTAGCACAGAAATCTGCACGACGAATAACTATGTTGTAGCTAAGCTGGTTCTGGCATATCCTGCTTCATACCACTAGTCCCTGACAACCGGTGTTCTGTGCAGAGCACCTCAGTGCAGTGTGGTTTCCTTAATGGCGGTTTGTAGCAAGAAGCGATTTCAGGCTGAGGGAGGTGAAGTGCCGTCTACCCCTCTCACAGAACACTCTGCTGGGAAGTTCTGCTACTGCCAAAACACGCCTGGCATGTGCACTTTTCTTCTAAAACCTCTCTACCATAGCAATATTCTCTGCTTCTTGAAAGCATACCATACACTCTTTCCACTATGCATAGCGAAGAGCACTGCAGTGCACCTAAAGCTAAAGCGAAAGTGTGCACAGCACACCACAGATCTCACTTTGCACTACACCTAGAAATGGCTTCTCTGCATCACTGATATCTAGCACAGAAATCTGCACGACGAATAACTATGTTGTAGCTAAGCTGGTTCTGGCATATCCTGCTTCATACCACTAGTCCCTGACAACCGGTGTTCTGTGCAGAGCACCTCAGTGCAGTGTGGTTTCCTTAATGGCGGTTTGTAGCAAGAAGCGATTTCAGGCTGAGGAGGTGAAGTGCCGTCTACCCCTCTCACAGAACACTCTGCTGGGAAGTTCTGCTACTGCCAAAACACGCCTGGCATGTGCACTTTTCTTCTAAAACCTCTCTACCATAGCAATATTCTCTGCTTCTTGAAAGCATACCATACACTCTTTCCACTATGCATAGCGAAGAGCACTGCAGTGCACCTAAAGCTAAAGCGAAAGTGTGCACAGCACACCACAGATCTCACTTTGCACTACACCTAGAAATGGCTTCTCTGCATCACTGATATCTAGCACAGAAATCTGCACGACGAATAACTATGTTGTAGCTAAGCTGGTTCTGGCATATCCTGCTTCATACCACTAGTCCCTGACAACCGGTGTTCTGTGCAGAGCACCTCAGTGCAGTGTGGTTTCCTTAATGGCGGTTTGTAGCAAGAAGCGATTTCAGGCTGAGGAGGTGAAGTGCCGTCTACCCCTCTCACAGAACACTCTGCTGGGAAGTTCTGCTACTGCCAAAACACGCCTGGCATGTGCACTTTTCTTCTAAAACCTCTCTACCATAGCAATATTCTCTGCTTCTTGAAAGCATACCATACACTCTTTCCACTATGCATAGCGAAGAGCACTGCAGTGCACCTAAAGCTAAAGCGAAAGTGTGCACAGCACACCACAGATCTCACTTTGCACTACACCTAGAAATGGCTTCTCTGCATCACTGATATCTAGCACAGAAATCTGCACGACGAATAACTATGTTGTAGCTAAGCTGGTTCTGGCATATCCTGCTTCATACCACTAGTCCCTGACAACCGGTGTTCTGTGCAGAGCACCTCAGTGCAGTGTGGTTTCCTTAATGGCGGTTTGTAGCAAGAAGCGATTTCAGGCTGAGGAGGTGAAGTGCCGTCTACCCCTCTCACAGAACACTCTGCTGGGAAGTTCTGCTACTGCCAAAACACGCCTGGCATGTGCACTTTTCTTCTAAAACCTCTCTACCATAGCAATATTCTCTGCTTCTTGAAAGCATACCATACACTCTTTCCACTATGCATAGCGAAGAGCACTGCAGTGCACCTAAAGCTAAAGCGAAAGTGTGCACAGCACACCACAGATCTCACTTTGCACTACACCTAGAAATGGCTTCTCTGCATCACTGATATCTAGCACAGAAATCTGCACGACGAATAACTATGTTGTAGCTAAGCTGGTTCTGGCATATCCTGCTTCATACCACTAGTCCCTGACAACCGGTGTTCTGTGCAGAGCACCTCAGTGCAGTGTGGTTTCCTTAATGGCGGTTTGTAGCAAGAAGCGATTTCAGGCTGAGGGAGGTGAAGTGCCGTCTACCCCTCTCACAGAACACTCTGCTGGGAAGTTCTGCTACTGCCAAAACACGCCTGGCATGTGCACTTTTCTTCTAAAACCTCTCTACCATAGCAATATTCTCTGCTTCTTGAAAGCATACCATACACTCTTTCCACTATGCATAGCGAAGAGCACTGCAGTGCACCTAAAGCTAAAGCGAAAGTGTGCACAGCACACCACAGATCTCACTTTGCACTACACCTAGAAATGGCTTCTCTGCATCACTGATATCTAGCACAGAAATCTGCACGACGAATAACTATGTTGTAGCTAAGCTGGTTCTGGCATATCCTGCTTCATACCACTAGTCCCTGACAACCGGTGTTCTGTGCAGAGCACCTCAGTGCAGTGTGGTTTCCTTAATGGCGGTTTGTAGCAAGAAGCGATTTCAGGCTGAGGAGGTGAAGTGCCGTCTACCCCTCTCACAGAACACTCTGCTGGGAAGTTCTGCTACTGCCAAAACACGCCTGGCATGTGCACTTTTCTTCTAAAACCTCTCTACCATAGCAATATTCTCTGCTTCTTGAAAGCATACCATACACTCTTTCCACTATGCATAGCGAAGAGCACTGCAGTGCACCTAAAGCTAAAGCGAAAGTGTGCACAGCACACCACAGATCTCACTTTGCACTACACCTAGAAATGGCTTCTCTGCATCACTGATATCTAGCACAGAAATCTGCACGACGAATAACTATGTTGTAGCTAAGCTGGTTCTGGCATATCCTGCTTCATACCACTAGTCCCTGACAACCGGTGTTCTGTGCAGAGCACCTCAGTGCAGTGTGGTTTCCTTAATGGCGGTTTGTAGCAAGAAGCGATTTCAGGCTGAGGGAGGTGAAGTGCCGTCTACCCCTCTCACAGAACACTCTGCTGGGAAGTTCTGCTACTGCCAAAACACGCCTGGCATGTGCACTTTTCTTCCAAAACCTCTCTACCATAGCAATATTCTCTGCTTCTTGAAAGCATACCATACACTCTTTCCACTATGCATAGCGAAGAGCACTGCAGTACACCTAAAGCTAAAGCGAAAGTGTGCACAGCACACCACAGATCTCACTTTGCACTACACCTAGAAATGGCTTCTCTGCATCACTGATATCTAGCACAGAAATCTGCACGACGAATAACTATGTTGTAGCTAAGCTGGTTCTGGCATATCCTGCTTCATACCACTAGTCCCTGACAACCGGTGTTCTGTGCAGAGCACCTCAGTGCAGTGTGGTTTCCTTAATGGCGGTTTGTAGCAAGAAGCGATTTCAGGCTGAGGGAGGTGAAGTGCCGTCTACCCCTCTCACAGAACACTCTGCTGGGAAGTTCTGCTACTGCCAAAACACGCCTGGCATGTGCACTTTTCTTCCAAAACCTCTCTACCATAGCAATATTCTCTGCTTCTTGAAAGCATACCATACACTCTTTCCACTATGCATAGCGAAGAGCACTGCAGTGCACCTAAAGCTAAAGCGAAAGTGTGCACAGCACACCACAGATCTCACTTTGCACTACACCTAGAAATGGCTTCTCTGCATCACTGATATCTAGCACAGAAATCTGCACGACGAATAACTATGTTGTAGCTAAGCTGGTTCTGGCATATCCTGCTTCATACCACTAGTCCCTGACAACCGGTGTTCTGTGCAGAGCACCTCAGTGCAGTGTGGTTTCCTTAATGGCGGTTTGTAGCAAGAAGCGATTTCAGGCTGAGGGAGGTGAAGTGCCGTCTACCCCTCTCACAGAACACTCTGCTGGGAAGTTCTGCTACTGCCAAAACACGCCTGGCATGTGCACTTTTCTTCTAAAACCTCTCTACCATAGCAATATTCTCTGCTTCTTGAAAGCATACCATACACTCTTTCCACTATGCATAGCGAAGAGCACTGCAGTGCACCTAAAGCTAAAGCGAAAGTGTGCACAGCACACCACAGATCTCACTTTGCACTACACCTAGAAATGGCTTCTCTGCATCACTGATATCTAGCACAGAAATCTGCACGACGAATAACTATGTTGTAGCTAAGCTGGTTCTGGCATATCCTGCTTCATACCACTAGTCCCTGACAACCGGTGTTCTGTGCAGAGCACCTCAGTGCAGTGTGGTTTCCTTAATGGCGGTTTGTAGCAAGAAGCGATTTCAGGCTGAGGGAGGTGAAGTGCCGTCTACCCCTCTCACAGAACACTCTGCTGGGAAGTTCTGCTACTGCCAAAACACGCCTGGCATGTGCACTTTTCTTCTAAAACCTCTCTACCATAGCAATATTCTCTGCTTCTTGAAAGCATACCATACACTCTTTCCACTATGCATAGCGAAGAGCACTGCAGTGCACCTAAAGCTAAAGCGAAAGTGTGCACAGCACACCACAGATCTCACTTTGCACTACACCTAGAAATGGCTTCTCTGCATCACTGATATCTAGCACAGAAATCTGCACGACGAATAACTATGTTGTAGCTAAGCTGGTTCTGGCATATCCTGCTTCATACCACTAGTCCCTGACAACCGGTGTTCTGTGCAGAGCACCTCAGTGCAGTGTGGTTTCCTTAATGGCGGTTTGTAGCAAGAAGCGATTTCAGGCTGAGGGAGGTGAAGTGCCGTCTACCCCTCTCACAGAACACTCTGCTGGGAAGTTCTGCTACTGCCAAAACACGCCTGGCATGTGCACTTTTCTTCTAAAACCTCTCTACCATAGCAATATTCTCTGCTTCTTGAAAGCATACCATACACTCTTTCCACTATGCATAGCGAAGAGCACTGCAGTGCACCTAAAGCTAAAGCGAAAGTGTGCACAGCACACCACAGATCTCACTTTGCACTACACCTAGAAATGGCTTCTCTGCATCACTGATATCTAGCACAGAAATCTGCACGACGAATAACTATGTTGTAGCTAAGCTGGTTCTGGCATATCCTGCTTCATACCACTAGTCCCTGACAACCGGTGTTCTGTGCAGAGCACCTCAGTGCAGTGTGGTTTCCTTAATGGCGGTTTGTAGCAAGAAGCGATTTCAGGCTGAGGAGGTGAAGTGCCGTCTACCCCTCTCACAGAACACTCTGCTGGGAAGTTCTGCTACTGCCAAAACACGCCTGGCATGTGCACTTTTCTTCTAAAACCTCTCTACCATAGCAATATTCTCTGCTTCTTGAAAGCATACCATACACTCTTTCCACTATGCATAGCGAAGAGCACTGCAGTGCACCTAAAGCTAAAGCGAAGTGTGCACAGCACACCACAGATCTCACTTTGCACTACACCTAGAAATGGCTTCTCTGCATCACTGATATCTAGCACAGAAATCTGCACGACGAATAACTATGTTGTAGCTAAGCTGGTTCTGGCATATCCTGCTTCATACCACTAGTCCCTGACAACCGGTGTTCTGTGCAGAGCACCTCAGTGCAGTGTGGTTTCCTTAATGGCGGTTTGTAGCAAGAAGCGATTTCAGGCTGAGGGAGGTGAAGTGCCGTCTACCCCTCTCACAGAACACTCTGCTGGGAAGTTCTGCTACTGCCAAAACACGCCTGGCATGTGCACTTTTCTTCTAAAACCTCTCTACCATAGCAATATTCTCTGCTTCTTGAAAGCATACCATACACTCTTTCCACTATGCATAGCGAAGAGCACTGCAGTGCACCTAAAGCTAAAGCGAAAGTGTGCACAGCACACCACAGATCTCACTTTGCACTACACCTAGAAATGGCTTCTCTGCATCACTGATATCTAGCACAGAAATCTGCACGACGAATAACTATGTTGTAGCTAAGCTGGTTCTGGCATATCCTGCTTCATACCACTAGTCCCTGACAACCGGTGTTCTGTGCAGAGCACCTCAGTGCAGTGTGGTTTCCTTAATGGCGGTTTGTAGCAAGAAGCGATTTCAGGCTGAGGGAGGTGAAGTGCCGTCTACCCCTCTCACAGAACACTCTGCTGGGAAGTTCTGCTACTGCCAAAACACGCCTGGCATGTGCACTTTTCTTCTAAAACCTCTCTACCATAGCAATATTCTCTGCTTCTTGAAAGCATACCATACACTCTTTCCACTATGCATAGCGAAGAGCACTGCAGTGCACCTAAAGCTAAAGCGAAAGTGTGCACAGCACACCACAGATCTCACTTTGCACTACACCTAGAAATGGCTTCTCTGCATCACTGATATCTAGCACAGAAATCTGCACGACGAATAACTATGTTGTAGCTAAGCTGGTTCTGGCATATCCTGCTTCATACCACTAGTCCCTGACAACCGGTGTTCTGTGCAGAGCACCTCAGTGCAGTGTGGTTTCCTTAATGGCGGTTTGTAGCAAGAAGCGATTTCAGGCTGAGGGAGGTGAAGTGCCGTCTACCCCTCTCACAGAACACTCTGCTGGGAAGTTCTGCTACTGCCAAAACACGCCTGGCATGTGCACTTTTCTTCCAAAACCTCTCTACCATAGCAATATTCTCTGCTTCTTGAAAGCATACCATACACTCTTTCCACTATGCATAGCGAAGAGCACTGCAGTGCACCTAAAGCTAAAGCGAAAGTGTGCACAGCACACCACAGATCTCACTTTGCACTACACCTAGAAATGGCTTCTCTGCATCACTGATATCTAGCACAGAAATCTGCACGACGAATAACTATGTTGTAGCTAAGCTGGTTCTGGCATATCCTGCTTCATACCACTAGTCCCTGACAACCGGTGTTCTGTGCAGAGCACCTCAGTGCAGTGTGGTTTCCTTAATGGCGGTTTGTAGCAAGAAGCGATTTCAGGCTGAGGGAGGTGAAGTGCCGTCTACCCCTCTCACAGAACACTCTGCTGGGAAGTTCTGCTACTGCCAAAACACGCCTGGCATGTGCACTTTTCTTCTAAAACCTCTCTACCATAGCAATATTCTCTGCTTCTTGAAAGCATACCATACACTCTTTCCACTATGCATAGCGAAGAGCACTGCAGTGCACCTAAAGCTAAAGCGAAAGTGTGCACAGCACACCACAGATCTCACTTTGCACTACACCTAGAAATGGCTTCTCTGCATCACTGATATCTAGCACAGAAATCTGCACGACGAATAACTATGTTGTAGCTAAGCTGGTTCTGGCATATCCTGCTTCATACCACTAGTCCCTGACAACCGGTATTCTGTGCAGAGCACCTCAGTGCAGTGTGGTTTCCTTAATGGCGGTTTGTAGCAAGAAGCGATTTCAGGCTGAGGGAGGTGAAGTGCCGTCTACCCCTCTCACAGAACACTCTGCTGGGAAGTTCTGCTACTGCCAAAACACGCCTGGCATGTGCACTTTTCTTCTAAAACCTCTCTACCATAGCAATATTCTCTGCTTCTTGAAAGCATACCATACACTCTTTCCACTATGCATAGCGAAGAGCACTGCAGTGCACCTAAAGCTAAAGCGAAAGTGTGCACAGCACACCACAGATCTCACTTTGCACTACACCTAGAAATGGCTTCTCTGCATCACTGATATCTAGCATAGAAATCTGCACGACGAATAACTATGTTGTAGCTAAGCTGGTTCTGGCATATCCTGCTTCATACCACTAGTCCCTGACAACCGGTGTTCTGTGCAGAGCACCTCAGTGCAGTGTGGTTTCCTTAATGGCGGTTTGTAGCAAGAAGCGATTTCAGGCTGAGGGAGGTGAAGTGCCGTCTACCCCTCTCACAGAACACTCTGCTGGGAAGTTCTGCTACTGCCAAAACACGCCTGGCATGTGCACTTTTCTTCTAAAACCTCTCTACCATAGCAATATTCTCTGCATCTTGAAAGCATACCATACACTCTTTCCACTATGCATAGCGAAGAGCACTGCAGTGCACCTAAAGCTAAAGCGAAAGTGTGCACAGCACACCACAGATCTCACTTTGCACTACACCTAGAAATGGCTTCTCTGCATCACTGATATCTAGCACAGAAATCTGCACGACGAATAACTATGTTGTAGCTAAGCTGGTTCTGGCATATCCTGCTTCATACCACTAGTCCCTGACAACCGGTGTTCTGTGCAGAGCACCTCAGTGCAGTGTGGTTTCCTTAATGGCGGTTTGTAGCAAGAAGCGATTTCAGGCTGAGGGAGGTGAAGTGCCGTCTACCCCTCTCACAGAACACTCTGCTGGGAAGTTCTGCTACTGCCAAAACACGCCTGGCATGTGCACTTTTCTTCTAAAACCTCTCTACCATAGCAATATTCTCTGCTTCTTGAAAGCATACCATACACTCTTTCCACTATGCATAGCGAAGAGCACTGCAGTGCACCTAAAGCTAAAGCGAAAGTGTGCACAGCACACCACAGATCTCACTTTGCACTACACCTAGAAATGGCTTCTCTGCATCACTGATATCTAGCACAGAAATCTGCACGACGAATAACTATGTTGTAGCTAAGCTGGTTCTGGCATATCCTGCTTCATACCACTAGTCCCTGACAACCGGTGTTCTGTGCAGAGCACCTCAGTGCAGTGTGGTTTCCTTAATGGCGGTTTGTAGCAAGAAGCGATTTCAGGCTGAGGGAGGTGAAGTGCCGTCTACCCCTCTCACAGAACACTCTGCTGGGAAGTTCTGCTACTGCCAAAACACGCCTGGCATGTGCACTTTTCTTCTAAAACCTCTCTACCATAGCAATATTCTCTGCTTCTTGAAAGCATACCATACACTCTTTCCACTATGCATAGCGAAGAGCACTGCAGTGCACCTAAAGCTAAAGCGAAGTGTGCACAGCACACCACAGATCTCACTTTGCACTACACCTAGAAATGGCTTCTCTGCATCACTGATATCTAGCACAGAAATCTGCACGACGAATAACTATGTTGTAGCTAAGCTGGTTCTGGCATATCCTGCTTCATACCACTAGTCCCTGACAACCGGTGTTCTGTGCAGAGCACCTCAGTGCAGTGTGGTTTCCTTAATGGCGGTTTGTAGCAAGAAGCGATTTCAGGCTGAGGAGGTGAAGTGCCGTCTACCCCTCTCACAGAACACTCTGCTGGGAAGTTCTGCTACTGCCAAAACACGCCTGGCATGTGCACTTTTCTTCTAAAACCTCTCTACCATAGCAATATTCTCTGCTTCTTGAAAGCATACCATACACTCTTTCCACTATGCATAGCGAAGAGCACTGCAGTGCACCTAAAGCTAAAGCGAAAGTGTGCACAGCACACCACAGATCTCACTTTGCACTACACCTAGAAATGGCTTCTCTGCATCACTGATATCTAGCACAGAAATCTGCACGACGAATAACTATGTTGTAGCTAAGCTGGTTCTGGCATATCCTGCTTCATACCACTAGTCCCTGACAACCGGTGTTCTGTGCAGAGCACCTCAGTGCAGTGTGGTTTCCTTAATGGCGGTTTGTAGCAAGAAGCGATTTCAGGCTGAGGAGGTGAAGTGCCGTCTACCCCTCTCACAGAACACTCTGCTGGGAAGTTCTGCTACTGCCAAAACACGCCTGGCATGTGCACTTTTCTTCTAAAACCTCTCTACCATAGCAATATTCTCTGCTTCTTGAAAGCATACCATACACTCTTTCCACTATGCATAGCGAAGAGCACTGCAGTGCACCTAAAGCTAAAGCGAAAGTGTGCACAGCACACCACAGATCTCACTTTGCACTACACCTAGAAATGGCTTCTCTGCATCACTGATATCTAGCACAGAAATCTGCACGACGAATAACTATGTTGTAGCTAAGCTGGTTCTGGCATATCCTGCTTCATACCACTAGTCCCTGACAACCGGTGTTCTGTGCAGAGCACCTCAGTGCAGTGTGGTTTCCTTAATGGCGGTTTGTAGCAAGAAGCGATTTCAGGCTGAGGAGGTGAAGTGCCGTCTACCCCTCTCACAGAACACTCTGCTGGGAAGTTCTGCTACTGCCAAAACACGCCTGGCATGTGCACTTTTCTTCTAAAACCTCTCTACCATAGCAATATTCTCTGCTTCTTGAAAGCATACCATACACTCTTTCCACTATGCATAGCGAAGAGCACTGCAGTGCACCTAAAGCTAAAGCGAAAGTGTGCACAGCACACCACAGATCTCACTTTGCACTACACCTAGAAATGGCTTCTCTGCATCACTGATATCTAGCACAGAAAATCTGCACGACGAATAACTATGTTGTAGCTAAGCTGGTTCTGGCATATCCTGCTTCATACCACTAGTCCCTGACAACCGGTGTTCTGTGCAGAGCACCTCAGTGCAGTGTGGTTTTCCTTAATGGCGGTTTGTAGCAGAAGCGATTTCAGGCTGAGGAGGTGAAGTGCCGTCTACCCCTCTCACAGAACACTCTGCTGGGAAGTTCTGCTACTGCCAAAACACGCCTGGCATGTGCACTTTTCTTCTAAAACCTCTCTACCATAGCAATATTCTCTGCTTCTTGAAAGCATACCATACACTCTTTCCACTATGCATAGCGAAGAGCACTGCAGTGCACCTAAAGCTAAAGCGAGTGTGCACAGCACACCACAGATCTCACTTTGCACTACACCTAGAAATGGCTTCTCTGCATCACTGATATCTAGCACAGAAATCTGCACGACGAATAACTATGTTGTAGCTAAGCTGGTTCTGGCATATCCTGCTTCATACCACTAGTCCCTGACAACCGGTGTTCTGTGCAGAGCACCTCAGTGCAGTGTGGTTTTCCTTAATGGCGGTTTGTAGCAAGAAGCGATTTCAGGCTGAGGAGGTGAAGTGCCGTCTACCCCTCTCACAGAACACTCTGCTGGGAAGTTCTGCTACTGCCAAAACACGCCTGGCATGTGCACTTTTCTTCTAAAACCTCTCTACCATAGCAATATTCTCTGCTTCTTGAAAGCATACCATACACTCTTTCCACTATGCATAGCGAAGAGCACTGCAGTGCACCTAAAGCTAAAGCGAAAGTGTGCACAGCACACCACAGATCTCACTTTGCACTACACCTAGAAATGGCTTCTCTGCATCACTGATATCTAGCACAGAAATCTGCACGACGAATAACTATGTTGTAGCTAAGCTGGTTCTGGCATATCCTGCTTCATACCACTAGTCCCTGACAACCGGTGTTCTGTGCAGAGCACCTCAGTGCAGTGTGGTTTCCTTAATGGCGGTTTGTAGCAAGAAGCGATTTCAGGCTGAGGAGGTGAAGTGCCGTCTACCCCTCTCACAGAACACTCTGCTGGGAAGTTCTGCTACTGCCAAAACACGCCTGGCATGTGCACTTTTCTTCTAAAACCTCTCTACCATAGCAATATTCTCTGCTTCTTGAAAGCATACCATACACTCTTTCCACTATGCATAGCGAAGAGCACTGCAGTGCACCTAAAGCTAAGCGAAAGTGTGCACAGCACACCACAGATCTCACTTTGCACTACACCTAGAAATGGCTTCTCTGCATCACTGATATCTAGCACAGAAATCTGCACGACGAATAACTATGTTGTAGCTAAGCTGGTTCTGGCATATCCTGCTTCATACCACTAGTCCCTGACAACCGGTGTTCTGTGCAGAGCACCTCAGTGCAGTGTGGTTTCCTTAATGGCGGTTTTGTAGCAAGAAGCGATTTCAGGCTGAGGAGGTGAAGTGCCGTCTACCCCTCTCACAGAACACTCTGCTGGGAAGTTCTGCTACTGCCAAAACACGCCTGGCATGTGCACTTTTCTTCTAAAACCTCTCTACCATAGCAATATTCTCTGCTTCTTGAAAGCATACCATACACTCTTTCCACTATGCATAGCGAAGAGCACTGCAGTGCACCTAAAGCTAAAGCGAAAGTGTGCACAGCACACCACAGATCTCACTTTGCACTACACCTAGAAATGGCTTCTCTGCATCACTGATATCTAGCACAGAAATCTGCACGACGAATAACTATGTTGTAGCTAAGCTGGTTCTGGCATATCCTGCTTCATACCACTAGTCCCTGACAACCGGTGTTCTGTGCAGAGCACCTCAGTGCAGTGTGGTTTCCTTAATGGCGGTTTGTAGCAAGAAGCGATTTCAGGCTGAGGAGGTGAAGTGCCGTCTACCCCTCTCACAGAACACTCTGCTGGGAAGTTCTGCTACTGCCAAAACACGCCTGGCATGTGCACTTTTTCTTCTAAAACCTCTCTACCATAGCAATATTCTCTGCTTCTTGAAAGCATACCATACACTCTTTCCACTATGCATAGCGAAGAGCACTGCAGTGCACCTAAAGCTAAAGCGAAAGTGTGCACAGCACACCACAGATCTCACTTTGCACTACACCTAGAAATGGCTTCTCTGCATCACTGATATCTAGCACAGAAATCTGCACGACGAATAACTATGTTGTAGCTAAGCTGGTTCCGGCATATCTGCTTCATACCACTAGTCCCTGACAACCGGTGTTCTGTGCAGAGCACCTCAGTGCAGTGTGGTTTCCTTAATGGCCAGGTTTGTAGCAAGAAGCGATTTCAGGCTGAGGGAGGTGAAGTGCCGTCTACCCCTCTCACAGAACACTCTGCTGGGAAGTTCTGCTACTGCCAAAACACGCCTGGCATGTGCACTTTTCTTCCAAAACCTCTCTACCATAGCAATATTCTCTGCTTCTTGAAAGCATACCATACACTCTTTCCACTATGCATAGCGAAGAGCACTGCAGTGCACCTAAAGCTAAAGCGAAAGTGTGCACAGCACACCACAGATCTCACTTTGCACTACACCTAGAAATGGCTTCTCTGCATCACTGATATCTAGCACAGAAATCTGCACGACGAATAACTATGTTGTAGCTAAGCTGGTTCTGGCATATCCTGCTTCATACCACTAGTCCCTGACAACCGGTGTTCTGTGCAGAGCACCTCAGTGCAGTGTGGTTTCCTTAATGGCGGTTTGTAGCAGAAGCGATTTCAGGCTGAGGGAGGTGAAGTGCCGTCTACCCCTCTCACAGAACACTCTGCTGGGAAGTTCTGCTACTGCCAAAACACGCCTGGCATGTGCACTTTTCTTCTAAAACCTCTCTACCATAGCAATATTCTCTGCTTCTTGAAAGCATACCATACACTCTTTCCACTATGCATAGCGAAGAGCACTGCAGTGCACCTAAAGCTAAAGCGAAGTGTGCACAGCACACCACAGATCTCACTTTGCACTACACCTAGAAATGGCTTCTCTGCATCACTGATATCTAGCACAGAAATCTGCACGACGAATAACTATGTTGTAGCTAAGCTGGTTCTGGCATATCCTGCTTCATACCACTAGTCCCTGACAACCGGTGTTCTGTGCAGAGCACCTCAGTGCAGTGTGGTTTCCTTAATGGCGGTTTGTAGCAAGAGCGTTTCGGGCTGGGGAGGTGAAGTGCCGTCTACCCTCTCACAGAACACTCTGCTGGGAAGTTCTGCTACTGCCAAAACACGCCTGGCATGTGCACTTTTCTTCCAAAACCTCTCTACCATAGCAATATTCTCTGCTTCTTGAAAGCATACCATACCTCTTTCCACTATGCATAGCGAAGAGCACTGCAGTGCACCTAAAGCTAAAGCGAAGTGTGCACAGCACACCACAGATCTCACTTTGCACTACACCTAGAAATGGCTTCTCTGCATCACTGATATCTAGCACAGAAATCTGCACGACGAATAACTATGTTGTAGCTAAGCTGGTTCTGGCATATCCTGCTTCATACCACTAGTCCCTGACAACCGGTGTTCTGTGCAGAGCACCTCAGTGCAGTGTGGTTTCCTTAATGGCGGTTTTGTAGCAAGAAGCGATTTCAGGCTGAGGAGGTGAAGTGCCGTCTACCCCTCTCACAGAACACTCTGCTGGGAAGTTCTGCTACTGCCAAAACACGCCTGGCATGTGCACTTTTCTTCCAAAACCTCTCTACCATAGCAATATTCTCTGCTTCTTGAAAGCATACCATACACTCTTTCCACTATGCATAGCGAAGAGCACTGCAGTGCACCTAAAGCTAAAGCGAAAGTGTGCACAGCACACCACAGATCTCACTTTGCACTACACCTAGAAATGGCTTCTCTGCATCACTGATATCTAGCACAGAAATCTGCACGACGAATAACTATGTTGTAGCTAAGCTGGTTCTGGCATATCCTGCTTCATACCACTAGTCCCTGACAGCCGGTGTTCTGTGCAGAGCACCTCAGTGCAGTGTGGTTTCCTTAATGGCGGTTTTGTAGCAAGAAGCTGATTTCAGGCTGAGGGAGGTGAAGTGCCGTCTACCCTCTCACAGAACACTCTGCTGGGAAGTTCTGCTACTGCCAAAACCACGCCTGGTATGTGCACTTTTCTTCCAAAACCTCTCTACCATAGCAATATTCTCTGCTTCTTGAAAGCATACCATACACTCTTTCCACTATGCATAGCGAAGAGCACTGCAGTGCACCTAAAGCTAAAGCGAAAGTGTGCACAGCACACCACAGATCTCACTTTGCACTACACCTAGAAATGGCTTCTCTGCATCACTGATATCTAGCACAGAAATCTGCACGACGAATAACTATGTTGTAGCTAAGCTGGTTCTGGCATATCCTGCTTCATACCACTAGTCCCTGACAACCGATTGTTCTGTGCAGAGCACCTCAGTGCAGTGTGGTTTCCTTAATGGCGGTTTGTAGCAGAAGCGATTTTCAGGCTGAGGGAGGTGAAGTGCCGTCTACCCCTCTCACAGAACACTCTGCTGGGAAGTTCTGCTACTGCCAAAACACGCCTGGCATGTGCACTTTTCTTCAAAACCTCTCTACCATAGCAATATTCTCTGCTTCTTGAAAGCATACCATACACTCTTTCCACTATGCATAGCGAAGAGCACTGCAGTGCACCTAAAGCTAAAGCGAAAGTGTGCACAGCACACCACAGATCTCACTTTGCACTACACCTAGAAATGGCTTCTCTGCATCACTGATATCTAGCACAGAAATCTGCACGACGAATAACTATGTTGTAGCTAAGCTGGTTCTGGCATATCCTGCTTCATACCACTAGTCCCTGACAACCGGTGTTCTGTGCAGAGCACCTCAGTGCAGTGTGGTTTCCTTAATGGCGGTTTTGTAGCAAGAAGCGATTTCAGGCTGGGGAGGTGAAGTGCCGTCTACCCCTCTCACAGAACACTCTGCTGGGAAGTTCTGCTACTGCCAAAACACGCCTGGCATGTGCACTTTTCTTCAAAACCTCTCTACCATAGCAATATTCTCTGCTTCTTGAAAGCATACCATACACTCTTTCCACTATGCATAGCGAAGAGCACTGCAGTGCACCTAAAGCTAAAGCGAAAGTGTGCACAGCACACCACAGATCTCACTTTGCACTACACCTAGAAATGGCTTCTCTGCATCACTGATATCTAGCACAGAAATCTGCACGACGAATAACTATGTTGTAGCTAAGCTGGTTCTGGCATATCCTGCTTCATACCACTAGTCCCTGACAGCGGTGTTCTGTGCAGAGCACCTCAGTGCAGTGTGGTTTCCTTAATGGCGGTTTTGTAGCCAGAAGCGTTTCAGGCTGAGGGTGAAGTGCCGTCTACCCCTCTCACAGAACACTCTGCTGGGAAGTTCTGCTACTGCCAAAACCGCCTGGCATGTGCACTTTTCTTCAAAACCTCTCTACCATAGCAATATTCTCTGCTTCTTGAAAGCATACCATACACTCTTTCCACTATGCATGGCGAAGAGCACTGCAGTGCACCTAAAGCTAAAGCGAAAGTGTGCACAGCACACCACAGATCTCACTTTGCACTACACCTAGAAATGGCTTCTCTGCATCACTGATATCTAGCACAGAAATCTGCACGACGAATAACTATGTTGTAGCTAAGCTGGTTCTGGCATATCCTGCTTCATACCACTAGTCCCTGACAACCGGTGTTCTGTGCAGAGCACCTCAGTGCAGTGTGGTTTCCTTAATGGCGGTTTTGTAGCAAGAAGCGATTTTCAGGCTGAGGGAGGTGAAGTGCCGTCTACCCTCTCACAGAACACTCTGCTGGGAAGTTCTGCTACTGCCAAAACCGCCTGGCATGTGCACTTTTCTTCAAAACCTCTCTACCATAGCAATATTCTCTGCTTCTTGAAGCATACCATACACTCTTTCCACTATGCATGGCGAAGAGCACTGCAGTGCACCTAAAGCTAAAAGCGAAAGTGTGCACAGCACACCACAGATCTCACTTTGCACTACACCTAGAAATGGCTTCTCTGCATCACTGATATCTAGCACAGAAATCTGCACGACGAATAACTATGTTGTAGCTAAGCTGGTTCTGGCATATCCTGCTTCATACCACTAGTCCCTGACAGCGGTGTTCTGTGCAGAGCACCTCAGTGCAGTGTGGTTTCCTTAATGGCGGTTTGTAGCGAAGCTGATTTCAGGCTGAGGGGTGAAGTGCCGTCTACCCTCTCACAGAACACTCTGCTGGGAAGTTCTGCTACTGCCAAAACCGCCTGGCATGTGCACTTTTCTTCCAAAACCTCTCTACCATAGCAATATTCTCTGCTTCTTGAAAGCATACCATACACTCTTTCCACTATGCATAGCGAAGAGCACTGCAGTGCACCTAAAGCTAAAGCGAAAGTGTGCACAGCACACCACAGATCTCACTTTGCACTACACCTGAAATGGCTTCTCTGCATCACTGATATCTAGCACAGAAATCTGCACGACGAATAACTATGTTGTAGCTAAGCTGGTTCTGGCATATCCTGCTTCATACCACTAGTCCCTGACAGCCGGTGTTCTGTGCAGAGCACCTCAGTGCAGTGTGGTTTCCTTAATGGCGGTTTGTAGCGAAGCGATTTCAGGCTGAGGGAGGTGAAGTGCCGTCTACCCCTCTCACAGAACACTCTGCTGGGAAGTTCTGCTACTGCCAAAACACGCCTGGCATGTGCACTTTTCTTCCAAAACCTCTCTACCATAGCAATATTCTCTGCTTCTTGAAGCATACCATACACTCTTTCCACTATGCATAGCGAAGAGCACTGCAGTGCACCTAAAGCTAAAGCGAAAGTGTGCACAGCACACCACAGATCTCACTTTGCACTACACCTAGAAATGGCTTCTCTGCATCACTGATATCTAGCACAGAAATCTGCGACGAATAACTATGTTGTAGCTAAGCTGGTTCTGGCATATCCTGCTTCATACCACTAGTCCCTGACAGCCGGTGTTCTGTGCAGAGCACCTCAGTGCAGTGTGGTTTCCTTAATGGCGGTTTTGTAGCGAAGCGATTTCGGGCTGAGGGGGTGAAGTGCCGTCTACCCCTCTCACAGAACACTCTGCTGGGAAGTTCTGCTACTGCCAAAACACGCCTGGCATGTGCACTTTTCTTCCAAAACCTCTCTACCATAGCAATATTCTCTGCTTCTTGAAAGCATACCATACCTCTTTCCACTATGCATGGCGAAGAGCACTGCAGTGCACCTAAAGCTAAAGCGAAAGTGTGCACAGCACACCACAGATCTCACTTTGCACTACACCTAGAAATGGCTTCTCTGCATCACTGATATCTAGCACAGAAATCTGCACGACGAATAACTATGTTGTAGCTAAGCTGGTTCTGGCATATCCTGCTTCATACCACTAGTCCCTGACAGCCGGTGTTCTGTGCAGAGCACCTCAGTGCAGTGTGGTTTCCTTAATGGCGGTTTTGTAGCAAGAAGCGATTTCAGGCTGAGGGGTGAAGTGCCGTCTACCCTCTCACAGAACACTCTGCTGGGAAGTTCTGCTACTGCCAAAACACGCCTGGCATGTGCACTTTTCTTCAAAACCTCTCTACCATAGCAATATTCTCTGCTTCTTGAAGCATACCATACACTCTTTCCACTATGCATAGCGAAGAGCACTGCAGTGCACCTAAAGCTAAAGCGAAAGTGTGCACAGCACACCACAGATCTCACTTTGCACTACACCTAGAAATGGCTTCTCTGCATCACTGATATCTAGCACAGAAATCTGCACGACGAATAACTATGTTGTAGCTAAGCTGGTTCTGGCATATCCTGCTTCATACCACTAGTCCCTGACAGCCGGTGTTCTGTGCAGAGCACCTCAGTGCAGTGTGGTTTCCTTAATGGCGGTTTGTGGCAAGAAGCGATTTCAGGCTGAGGGAGGTGAAGTGCCGTCTACCCTCTCACAGAACACTCTGCTGGGAAGTTCTGCTACTGCCAAAACACGCCTGGCATGTGCACTTTTCTTCCAAAACCTCTCTACCATAGCAATATTCTCTGCTTCTTGAAGCATACCATACACTCTTTCCACTATGCATGGCGAAGAGCACTGCAGTGCACCTAAAGCTAAAGCGAAAGTGTGCACAGCACACCACAGATCTCACTTTGCACTACACCTAGAAATGGCTTCTCTGCATCACTGATATCTAGCACAGAAATCTGCACGACGAATAACTATGTTGTAGCTAAGCTGGTTCTGGCATATCCTGCTTCATACCACTAGTCCCTGACAGCCGGTGTTCTGTGCAGAGCACCTCAGTGCAGTGTGGTTTCCTTAATGGCGGTTTTGTGGCAAGAGCGATTTCGGGCTGAGGGGTGAAGTGCCGTCTACCCTCTCACAGAACACTCTGCTGGGAAGTTCTGCTACTGCCAAAACACGCCTGGCATGTGCACTTTCTTCCAAAACCTCTCTACCATAGCAATATTCTCTGCTTCTTGAAGCATACCATACACTCTTTCCACTATGCATGGCGAAGAGCACTGCAGTGCACCTAAAGCTAAAGCGAAAGTGTGCACAGCACACCACAGATCTCACTTTGCACTACACCTAGAAATGGCTTCTCTGCATCACTGATATCTAGCACAGAAATCTGCACGACGAATAACTATGTTGTAGCTAAGCTGGTTCTGGCATATCCTGCTTCATACCACTAGTCCCTGACAGCCGGTGTTCTGTGCAGAGCACCTCAGTGCAGTGTGGTTTCCTTAATGGCGGTTTGTAGCGAAGCGATTTCAGGCTGAGGGAGGTGAAGTGCCGTCTACCCTCTCACAGAACACTCTGCTGGGAAGTTCTGCTACTGCCAAAACACGCCTGGCATGTGCACTTTTCTTCCAAAACCTCTCTACCATAGCAATATTCTCTGCTTCTTGAAAGCATACCATACACTCTTTCCACTATGCATGGCGAAGAGCACTGCAGTGCACCTAAAGCTAAAGCGAAAGTGTGCACAGCACACCACAGATCTCACTTTGCACTACACCTAGAAATGGCTTCTCTGCATCACTGATATCTAGCACAGAAATCTGCACGACGAATAACTATGGTGTAGCTATGCTGGTTCTGGCATATCCTGCTTCATACCACTAGTCCCTGACAGCGGTGTTCTGTGCAGAGCACCTCAGTGCAGTGTGGTTTCCTTAATGGCGGTTTGTAGCGAAGCTGATTTCAGGCTGAGGGGGTGAAGTGCCGTCTACCCCTCTCACAGAACACTCTGCTGGGAAGTTCTGCTACTGCCAAAACACGCCTGGCATGTGCACTTTTCTTCCAAAACCTCTCTACCATAGCAATATTCTCTGCTTCTTGAAAGCATACCATACACTCTTTCCACTATGCATGGCGAAGAGCACTGCAGTGCACCTAAAGCTAAAGCGAAAGTGTGCACAGCACACCACAGATCTCTTTGCACTACACCTAGAAATGGCTCCTCTGCATCACTGATATCTAGCACAGAAATCTGCACGACGAATAACTATGTTGTAGCTATGCTGGTTCTGGCATAACCTGCTTCATACCACCAGTCCCTGACAGCCGGTGTTCTGTGCAGAGCACCTCAGTGCAGTGTGGTTTCCTTAATGGCGGTTTTGTAGCAAGAAGCGATTTCAGGCTGAGGGAGGTGAAGTGCCGTCTACCCCTCTCACAGAACACTCTGCTGGGAAGTTCTGCTACTGCCAAAACACGCCTGGCATGTGCACTTTTCTTCCAAAACCTCTCTACCATAGCAATATTCTCTGCTTCTTGAAAGCATACCATACACTCTTTCCACTATGCATGGCGAAGAGCACTGCAGTGCACCTAAAGCTAAAGCGAAAGTGTGCACAGCACACCACAGATCTCTCTTTGCACTACACCTAGAAATGGCTTCTCTGCATCACTGATATCTAGCACAGAAATCTGCACGACGAATAACTATGTTGTAGCTATGCTGGTTCTGGCATAACCTGCTTCATACCACTAGTCCCTGACAGCCGGTGTTCTGTGCAGAGCACCTCAGTGCAGTGTGGTTTCCTTAATGGCGGTTTTGTAGCAGAAGCGATTTCAGGCTGAGGGAGGTGAAGTGCCGTCTACCCTCTCACAGAACACTCTGCTGGGAAGTTCTGCTACTGCCAAAACACGCCTGGCATGTGCACT
>JAKWBO010000694.1:2500-5000 GCA_034336685.1 Luscinia luscinia | reverse complement strand
TCCATGCATCCACCCATCCATCATTCATCCATAATTCATTCATCCATCATCCGTCAATCATCCATCCATCCATCATCCATCATCCCTCCATCCATCATTCATCCATCATCCATCCATCTATCATCCATCCATCAATCCATCATCCATCCATCATCATTTCATCCATCATCCATCCATCCATCGTCCATCATCCATCATCCATCCATCATCCATCCATCCATCATCCATCATCCATCCATCCATCATCCATCCTTCCATCCATCCATCCATCCATTTCTCATCCATCCATCCATCATCCATCCATCCTCCAACCATCCACGCATCCATCCATCCATCCATCCATCCATCCATCCATCCATCATCCATCCATCATCCCTCCATCATCCATCCATCCATCCGTCATCCATCCGTCATCCATCCATCCATCATCCATCCATCCATCCATCATCCATCCATCCATCCATCCATCCATCCATCCATCCTCCATCCATCCTCCATCCATCCATCCATCATCCGTCATCAGCCATCCATCCTCCATCCATCCATCCATCCATCCATCATCCATCCATCCATCCATCCCTCCATAAATCATCCATCCATCATCAATCCATTCATCATTCATCCAACATCCATCCATCCATCTATCCATCCATCCATCCATCCATCCATCATCCATACATCATCCATCCATCCATCCTCCCCCCATCCATTCATCCATCCATCCATCATCCATCTATAAAATATCCATCCATCCATACAACATCCACCCATTCATTCATCCATCCATCCATCCATCCATCCATCCATCCATCCATCCATCCATCGATCCATTCATCATCCATCCGTCTGTCCATCCATCATCCATCCATTATCCATCCATCCATCCATCCATCATCCATCTATCATCCATCCATCCATCATCCATCTATCATCCATCCGTACATCGATCCATCCAAAATCCATCATCCATCGATCCACCTATACATCGATCATCCATCCATCCATCCATCCATCCATCCATCCATCCATCCATCCCTCCATCCATCCAACCATCCAACCATCATCCATCCATCCTCCATTAGCCCACCCACACATCATGCATCCTCCATCCATCCTTCCATCCATCCACCCATCTGCAATCCATCATCCGTCTCCCATCCTTATATCATCCATAAATCCATCCCTCCATCCATCATCCATCATCCATCCATCCATCATCCATCCATCCATCATCCATCCATCCATCCATAATCCATCAATCATCCATCATCCATCCATCCCTCCATCCCTCCATCCATCCATCCATCCATCCGTCATCCATCCATCCATCATCCATTCATCAATCCATCCATCCATCCATCATCCATCCATCCATCCATCCATCCATCCATCCACCATCCATCATCCATCATCCATCCATGCATCATCCATACATCCATCCCTCCATCCATCATCCATCATCCATCCATCCATCCATCACCCATCCATCCATCCATACATGCATCCTCCATCCATCATTCATCATTCATCCATCCATCCATCCATCTATCATCCATCCATCCCTCCATCCATTATTCATCATCTATCCATCCATCCATCCATCACCCATCCATCCATACATGCATCATCCATCCATCATTCATCTATCAATGATCCATCTATCCATCCATCCATCCATCCATCATCCATCCATCCATGTTCCGTCATCCATCCATCCATCCATCCATTCATCACCCATCCATCCATCCATCATCCATCCATCCATCCATCCATTAATTCATCCATTATCCATCATCCATCTATCCATAATCCATCCATCACCTATCCAGCCATCCATCATCCATCCATCCATCATCCATTCATCATCCAGCCATCTATCCATCCATCCATCCATCCATCCATAATCTATCCATCCATCCATCCATCCATCCATGCATGCATCCACATCCATCCTTCATCCATAATTCGTTCATCCATCATCCGTCCATCATCCATCCATCCATCATCCATCATCTATCCATCCATCATTCATCCATCATCCAGCCATCTATCATCCATCCATCCATCCATCATCCATCCATCATCCATCCATCCATCCATCCATCCCTCATCCATCCATCCATCATCCATCCATCCATCCATCCATCCATCATCCATCATCCATCATCCATCATCCATGCATCCATCATCCATCCATCATCCATCATCTATCCATCCATCCATCCATGCATCCACGCATCCATCCTTCATCCATAATTCATTCATCCATCATCCGTCCATCATCCATCCGTCCATCATCCATCATCCTTCCATCCATCATCCATCATCCATCATTCATCATTCATCCATCATCCATCCATCCATCCATCATCCATCCATTCATCCATCCATCCATCCATCCATCCATCCATCCATCCATCCATCCATATATCCACCCATCCATCCATCCATCATCCCTCCATCATCCATCCATGCATCCATCATTCATCCATCCATCCAT
>JAKWBO010000693.1:0-30860 GCA_034336685.1 Luscinia luscinia | reverse complement strand
CGTGGCTGGGAGTACAGAAGGCTTTGCGGTTGCCTCTGGGTGTGCCGCCACGGCCGGCCCACCCCGTGGGTGGGCGTGCAGGAAGGGCCTGCGGTTGCCTCTGGGTGTGCCGCCACGGCAGGACCACCCGTGGGTGGGCGTGCAGAAGGGCCTGGGTTTGCCACTGGGTGTGCCGCCAGGGCCGGACCACACGTGGGTGGGGGTGCAGGAGTGCCCGCGTTTGCCTCTGGGTGTGCCGCCACGGCCGGCCCACCTGTGGGTGGGCGTGCCGAACTGTTTGCGTGTGCCACTGGCTGTGCCGCCACGGCCGGCTTACCCATGGGTGGGCGTGCAGAAGGGCCTGCGGTTGCCTCTGGGTGTGCCGCCACGGCCGGCCCACCCGTGGGTGGGCATGCAGAAGGGCCTGCGTGAGCCTCTGGGTGTGCCGCCACGGCCGGCCCACCCGTGGCTGGGCGTGCAGAACTGTTTGCGTGCGCCACTGGGTGTGCCGACACGGCCGGCCCACCCATGGCTGGGCGTGCAGAACTGTTTGCGTGTGCCACTGAGTGTGCCTCCACGGCCGGCCCACCCGTGGGTGGGCGTGCAGAAGCGCCTGCGGTTGCCTCTGGGTGTGCAGCCACGGCCGGCCCACCCGTGGGTGGGCGTGCAGAACTGTTTGCGTGTGCCACTGGCTGTGCCGACACGGCCGGCTTACCCGTGGGTGGGCGTGCAGTAGGGTTTGCGGTTGCCTCCGGGTGTGCCGCCACGGCCGGCCCACCCGTGGCTGAGCGTGCAGAAGGGCCTTTGTGTGCCTCTGGGTGTGCCGCCACGGCCGGCCCACCCGTGGGTGGGCATGCAGAAGGGTTTGCGGTTACCTCTGGGTGTGCCGCCACGGCCGGCCCACCCGTGGGTGGTCGTGCAGAACTGTTTGCGTGTGCCACTGAGTGTGCTGCCACGGCCGGCTCACCCGTGGGTGGGCGTGCAGAACGGTTTGCGTGTGCCACTGAGTGTGCCGCCATGGCGGGCTCACCCGTGGGTGGGAGTACAGAAGGCTTTGCGGTTGCCTCTGGGTGTGCCGCCACGGCCGGACCACCCGTGGGTGGGTGTGCAGAAGGGCCTGGGTTTGCCACTGGGTGTGCGGCCACGGCCGGACCACCCGTGGGTGGGGGTGCAGAAGTGCCTGCGTTTGCCTCTGAGTGTACCGCCACGGCCGGCCCACCCGTGGGTGGGCGTGTAGAAGGGCCTTCGATTGCCTCTGACTGTGCCGCCACGGCCGGCCCACCCGTGGGTGGGTGTGCAGAACTGTTTGCGTGTGCCACTGGGTGTGCCGCCACGGCTGGCCCACCCGTGGGTGGGCGTGCAGAACTGTTTGCGTGTGACACTGAGTGTGCCGCCACTGCCGGCTCACCCGTGGGTGGACGTGCAGAAGGGCCTGCGGTTGCCTCTGGGTGTGCCGCCCCTGCTGGACCACCCCTAGGTGGGCGTGCAGAAGGGCCTGCGTGAGCCTCTGGCTGTGCCGCCACGGCCGGCCCACCCGTGGCTGGGAGTGCAGAAGGGTTTGCGTGTGCCACTGAGTGTGCCGCCACGGCCGGCTCACCCGTGGGTGGGCGTGCAGAAAGGTTTGCGGTTGCCTCGGGGTGTGCCGCCACGACCGGCCCACCCGTGGCTGAGCGTGCAGAAGCGCCTTTGTGTGCCTCTGGGTGTGCCGCCACGGCCGGCCTACCCGTGGGTGGGCGTGCAGAAGGGCCAGCGTTTGCCTCTTGGTGTGCCACCGCGGCCGGCCCACCAATGGGTGGGCGTGCAGAAGGGTTTGCGATTGCCTCTGGGTGTACCGCCACGGCCGGCCCACCCGTGGGTGGGCGTGCAGAAAGGCCTGCGGTTGCCTCTGGGTGTGCCGCCCCTGCCGGACCACCCAGAGGTGGGCGTGCAGAACTGTTTGCGTGCGCCACTGGGTGTGCCGCCACGGCCGGCCCACCCATGGCTGGGAGTGCAGAACTGTTTGCGTGTGCCACTGAGTGTGCCGCCACGGCCGGCTCACCCGTGGGTGGGCGTGCAGAAAGGTTTGCGGTTGCCTCTGGGTGTGCCGCCACGACCGGCCCACCCGTGGCTGAGCGTGCAGAAGGGCCTTTGTGTGCCTCTGGGTGTGCCGCCACGGCCGGCCCACCCGTGGGTGGGCGTGCAGAAGGGCCAGCGTTTGCCTCTTGGTGTGCCACCACGGCCGGCCCACCAATGGGTGGGCATGCAGAAGGGTTTGCGATTGCCTCTGGGTGTACCGCCACGGCCGGCCCACCCGTGGGTGGGCGTGCAGAAAGGCCTGCGGTTGCCTCTGGGTGTGCCGCCCCTGCCGGACCACCCAGAGGTGGGCGTGCAGAACTGTTTGCGTGCGCCACTGGGTGTGCCGCCACGGCCGGCCCACCCATGGCTGGGAGTGCAGAACTGTTTGCGTGTGCCACTGAGTGTGCCGCCACGGCCGGCTCACCCGTGGGTGGGCGTGCAGAAAGGTTTGCGGTTGCCTCGGGGTGTGCCGCCACGACCGGCCCACCCGTGGCTGAGCGTGCAGAAGCGCCTTTGTGTGCCTCTGGGTGTGCCGCCACGGCCGGCCCACCCGTGGGTGGGCGTGCAGAACTGTTTGTGTGCGCCACTGGGAGAGCCGCCACGGCCGGCCCACCCATGGCTGGGCGTGCAGAAGGGTTTGCGGTTACCTCTGGGTGTGCCGCCACGGCCGGCCCACCTGTGAGTTGGCGTGCAGAACTGTTTGCGTGTGCCTCTGGGTGTGCCGCCACGGCCGGTCCACCCGTGGGTGGGCGTGCAGAAGGGCCTGCGCTTGCCTCTGGGTGCGCCGCCACGGCCGGCCCACCCGTGGGGTGGGCGTGCAGAAGGGCCTGCGGTTGCCTCTGTGTGTGCCGCCACGGCCGACCCACCCGTGGGTGGGCGTGCAGAAGGGCCTGCGTGTTGCCTCTGGGTGCGCCGCCACGGCCGGCCCACCGGTGGGTGGGCGTGCAGAAGGGCCTGCGGTTGCCTCTGTGTGTGCCGCCACGGCCGGCCCACCCGTGGGTGGGCTTGCAGAAAGGCCTGCGGTTGCCTCTGTGTGTGCCGCCACGGCCGGCCCACCCGTGGGTGGTCGTGCAGAACTGTTTGCGTGTGCCACTGAGTGTGCTGCCACGGCCGGCTCACCCGTGGGTGGGCGTGCAGAACTGTTTGCGTGTGCCACTGAGTGTTCCACCACGGCGGGCTCACCCCTGGGTGGGAGTACAGAAGGCTTTGCGGTTGCCTCTGGGTGTGCCGCCACGGCAGGACCACCCGTGGGTGGGCGTGCAGAAGGGCCTGGGTTTGCCACTGGGTGTGCCGCCAGGGCCGGACCACACGTGGGTGGGGTGCAGGAGTGCCCGCGTTTGCCTCTGGGTGTGCCGCCACGGCCGGCCCACCCGTGGGTGGGCGTGCAGAACTGTTTGCGTGTGCCACTGGCTGTGCCGCCACGGCCGGCTTACCCATGGGTGGGCGTGCAGAAGGGCCCTGCGGTTGCCTCTGGGTGTGCCGCTACGGCCGGCCCACCCGTGGGTGGGCGTGCAGAAGAGCCTGCGGTTGCCTCTGGGTGTGCAGCCGACGGCCGGCCCACCCGTGGGTGGGCGTGCAGAACTGTTTGCGTGTGCCACTGGCTGTGCCGACACGGCCGGCTTACCCGTGGGTGGGCGTGCAGTAGGGTTTGCAATTGCCTCCGGGTGTGCCGCCACGGCCGGCCCACCCGTGGCTGAGCGTGCAGAAGGGCCTTTGTGTGCCTCTGGGTGTGCCGCCACGGCCGGCCCACCCGTGGGTGGGCATGCAGAAGGGTTTGCGGTTACCTCTGGGTGTGCCGCCACGGCCGGCCCACCTGTGGGTGGGCGTGCAGAACTGTTTGCGTGTGCCTCTGGGTGTGCCGCCACGGCCGGTCAACCCGTGGCTGAGCGTGCAGAAAGGCCTGCCGTTGCCTCTAGGTGTGCAGCCACGGCCGGCCCACCCGTGGGTGGGCGTGCAGAAGAGCCTGCGGTTGCCTCAGGGTGTGCCGCTACGGCCGGCCCACCCGTAGGTGGGCGTGCAGAAGGGCCTGGGTTTGTCACTGGGTGTGCCGCCACGGCCGGCCCACCCGTGGGTGGGCGTGCATAAAGGCCTGCGTTTGCCTCTGGGTGTGCCGCCACGGCCGGCCCACCCGTGGGTGGGCGTGCAGAACTGTTTGCGTGTGCCACTGGGTGTGCCGCCACGGCAGGCCCACCCGTGGGTGGGCGTGCGGATGGGTTTGTGGTTGCCTCTGGGTGTGCCGCCACGGCCGGCCCACCCGTGGGTGGGCGTGCAGAACTGTTTGCGTGTGCCTCTGGGTGTGCCGCCACGGCCGGCCCACCCGTGGGTGGGCGTGCAGAAGTGTTTGCATGTGCCTCTGGGTGTGCCGCCACGGCCGGCCCACCCGTGGGTGGGCGTGCAGAACTGTTTTCGTGTGCCTCTGGATGTCCCGCTACGGCCGGCCCACCCGTGGGTGGGCGTGCAGAAAGGCCTGCGGTTGCCTCTGGGTGTGCCGCCACGGCCGGCCCACCCGTGGGTGGGCGTGCAGAACTGTTTGCGTGTGCCACTGGGTGTGCCGCCACGGCCGGCCCAACCGTGGGTGGGCGTGCAGAACTGTTTGCGGTTGCCTCTGGGTGTGCCGCCACGGCCGGCCCACCCGTGTGTGGGCGTGCAGAAGGGCCTGCGGTTGCCTCTGGGTGTGCCGCCACAGCCGGCTCACCCGTGGGTGGGCGTGCAGAACTGTTTACGTGTGCCACTGGGTGTGCCGCCACGGCCGGCCCACCCGTGGGTGGGCGTGCAGAAGGGTTTGCGGTTGCCTCTGGGTGTGCCTCCACGGCCGGCCCACCCGTGGGTGGGCGTGCAGAACTGCATGCGTGATCCACTGGGTGTGCCGCCACAGCCGGCTCACCCGTGGCTGGCGTGCAGAACTCTTTGCGTGTGCCACTGAGTGTGCTGCCACGGCCGGCTCACCCGTGGGTGGGCGTGCAGAAAAGTTTGCGGTTGCCTCTGGGTGTGCCGCCACGGCCGGCCCACCCGTGGGTGGGGCGTGCAGAAGGGCCTGCGGTTGCCTCTTGCTGTGCCGCCACGGCCGGCCCACCCGTGGTTGGGCGTGCAGAACTGTTTGCGTGTGCCACTGATTGTGGCGCCACGGCCGACCCACCCGTGGGTGGGGCGTGCAGAACGGTTTGGGTGTGCCACTGGGTGTGCCGCCACGGCCGGTTCACCCGTGGGTGGGCGTGCAGAACTGTTTGCGTGTGCCAATGGCTGTGCCGCCACGGCCGGCCCACCCGTGGGTGGGCGTGCAGAAGTGCTTGCGTGTGCCTCTGGGTGTGCCGCCACGGCCGGCCCACCCGTGGGTGGCGCGTGCAGAACTGTTTGCGTGTGCCTCTGGGTGTGCCGCCACGGCCGGCCCACCCGTGGGTGGGGCGTGCAGAAGGGCCTGCGTTTGCCTCTGGGTGTGCCGCCACGGCCGGCCCACCCGTGGGTGGGGCGAACAGAAGTGTTTGCGTGTGGCTCTGGGTGTGCCGCCACGGCCGGCCCACCCGTGGGTTGGCGTGCAGAACTGTTTGCGTGTGGCTCTGGGTGTGCCGCCACGGCCGGCCCCACCCGTGGCTGGCGTGCAGAACTGCTTTGCGTTTGCCACTGAGTGTGCCGCCACGGCCGGCCCACCCGTGGGTGGGGCGTGCAGAAGTGTTTGCATGTGCCTCTGGGTGTGCCGCCACGGCCGGCCCACCCGTGGAGTGGGCGTGCAGAAGTGTTTGCGTGTGCCACTGGGTGTGCCGCCACGGCCGGTCCACCCGTGGGTGGGCGTGCAGAAGTGCCTGCGGTTGCCTCTGGGTGTGCCGCCACGGCCGGCCCACCCGTGGGTGGGCGTGCAGAAGAGCCTGCGGATGCCTCTGGGTGTGCCGCCACGGCCGGCCCACCCGTGGGTGGCCGTGCAGAACTGTTTGCGTGTGCCACTGGGTGTGCAGCCACGGCCGGCCCACCCGTGGGTGGGGCGTGCAGAAAGGCCTGCGTGTTGCCTCTGGGTGTGCCGCCACGGCCGGCCCACCCGTGGAGTGGGCGTGCAGAACTGTTTACGTGTGCCACTGGATGTGCCGCCACGGCCGGCCTACCCGTGGGTGGGGCGTGCAGAAGAGTTTGCGGTTGCCTCTGGGTGTGCCGCCACGGCCGGCCCACCCGTGGGTGGGGCGTGCAGAAAAGGCCTGCGGTTGCCTCTGGGTGTGCCGCCACGGCCGGCCCACCCGTGGGTGGGCGTGTAGAAGCTGTTTGCGTGTGCCACTGGGTGTGCCGCCACGGCCGGCCCACCCGTGGGTGGGGCGTGCAGAACTGTTTGCGGTTGCCTCTGGGGTGTGCCGCCACGGCCGGCCCACCCGTGGGTGGGCGTGCAGAAGGGCCTGCGTTGCCTCTGGGTGTGCCGCCACGGCCGGCCCACCCGTGGGTGGGCGTGCAGAACTGTTTGCGTGTGCCTCTGGGTGTGCCGCCACGGCCGGCCCACCCGTGGGTGGGCGTGCAGAACTGTTTGCGTGTGCCTCTGGGTGTGCCGCCACGGCCGGCCCACCCGTGGGTTGGCGTGCAGAACTGTATGCGTGATCCACTGGGTGTGCCGCCACAGCCGGCCCACCTGTGGGTGGGCGTGCAGAACTGTTTGCGTGTGCCACTGGATGTGCCGCCACGGCCGGCCCACCCGTGGGTTGGCGTGCAGAACTGTTTGCGTGTGCCACTGGATGTGCCGCCACGGCCGGCCCACCCGTGGGTGGGCGTGCAGAAGGGCGTGCAGTTGCCCCTGTGTGTGCCGCTACGGCAGGCCCACCCGTGGGTGGCCGTGCAGAAGGGCCTGCGTTTGCCTCTGGGTGTGCCGCCACGACCAGCCCACCCGTGGGTGGGCGTGCAGAACTGTTTGCATGTGCCGCTGGGTGTGCCGCCACGGCCGGCCCACCCGTGGGTGGGCGTGAAGAAGGGCCCGCGTTTGCCTCTTGCTGTGCCGCCACGGCCGGCCCACCCGTGGGTGGGCGTGCAGAAGGGCCGGCAGTTGCCTCTGGGTGTGCCGCCACGGCCGGCCGCCCGTGGGTGGGCGTGCAGAAGTGCCTGCGGTTGCCTCTTGGTGTGCCGCCACGGCCGGCCCACCCGTGGGTGGGCGTGCAGAACTGTTTGCGTGTGCCACTGGGTGTGCAGCCACGGCCGGCCCACCCGTGGGTGGGCGTGAAGAACTGTTTGCGGTTGCCTCTGGGTGTGCCGCCACGGCCGGCCCACCCGTGCGTGGGCGTGCAGAACTGTTTGCGTGTGCCACTGGGTGTGCAGCCACGGCCGGCCCACCCGTGGGGTGGGCGTGCAGAAGGGTTTGCGGATGCCTCTGGGTGTGCCGCCACGGCCGGCCCACCCGTGGGTGGGGCGTGTAGAAGGACCTGCGGTTGCCTCTGGGTGTGCCGCCACGGCCGGCCCACCGTGGGTGGGCGTGCAGAACTTTGCGTGTGCCACTGGGTGTGCCGCTACGGCCGGCCCACCCGTGGGTGGGCGTGCAGAACTGTTTGCGTGTGCCACTGGGTGTGCCGCCACGGCCGGCCCACCCGTGGGTGGGCGTGCAGAACTGTATGCGTGATCCACTGGGTGTGCCGCCACCGCCGGCTCACCCGTGGCTGGCGTGCAGAACTGTTTGCGTGTGCCTCTGGGTGTGCCGCCACGGCCGGCCCCACCCGTGGGTGGGGCGTGCAGAACTGTTCGCGTGTGCCTCTGGGTGTGCCGCCACGGCCGGCCCCACCCGTGGGTGGGCGTGCAGAACTGTTTGCGTGTCCCACTGGGTGTGCCGCCACGGCCGGCCCCACCCCGTGGGTGAGGCGTGCAGAAGAGCCTTGGTTTGCCTCTGGGTGTGCCGCCACGGCCGGCCCACCCGTGGTTGGGGCGTGCAGAACTGTTTGCGTGTGCCACTGGTTGTGCCGCCACGGCCGGCCCACCCGTGGGTGGGGCGTGCAGAACTGTTTGCGTGTGCCACTGGGTGTGCCGCCACGGCCGGTTCACCCGTGGGTGGGCGTGCAGAACTGTTTGCGGTTGCCTCTGGGTGTGCCGCCACGGCCGGCCCACCCGTGGAGTGGGCGTGCAGAACAGTTTGCCTGTGCCACTGGGTGTGCCGCCACAACCGGCCCACCCGTGGGTGGGCGTGCAGAACTGTTTGCGTGTGCCTCTGGGTGTGCCGCCACGGCCGGCCCACCCGTGGAGTGGGCGTGCAGAACTGTTTGCGTGTGCCTCTGGGTGTGCCGCCACGGCCGGCCCACCCGTGGGTTAGGCGTGCAGAACTGTTTGCGGTTGCCTCTGGGTGTGCCGCCACGGTCGGCCCACCCGTGGGTGGGCGTGCAGAAGGGCCTGCGTGTGCCTCTGGGTGTGCCGCCACGGCCGGCCCACCCGTGGGTTGGGCGTGAGAACTGTTTGCGTGTGCCTCTGGGTGTGCCGCCACGGCCGGCCCACCCGTGGGTTGGCGTGCAGAACTGTATGCGTGATCCACTGGGTGTGCCGCCACGGCCGGCCCACCCGTGGGTGGGCGTGCAGAACTGTTTGCGTGTGCCACTGGATGTGCCGCCACGGCCGGCCCACCCGTGGGTGGGGCGTGCAGAAGGGCCTGCGTGTGCCTCTGGGTGTGCCGCCACGGCCGGTCCACCCGTGGGTAGGCGTGCAGAACTGTTTGCGTGTGCCACTGGGTGTGCCTCCACGGCCGGCCCACCCGTGGGTGGGCGTGCAGAACTGTATGCGTGATGCCTTTGGGTGTGCCGCCACGGCCGGCCCACCCGTGGGTGGGCGTGCAGAAATGTTTGCGTGTGCCACTGGGTCTGCGTGCACGGCCGGCCCACCCGTGGTTGGGCGTGCAGAACTGTTTGCGTGTGCCACTGGCTGTGTCGCCACGGCCGGCCCACCCGTGGGTGGGCGTGCAGAAGGGCCTTCGGTTGCCTCTGAGTGTGCCGCCACGGCTGGCCCACCCGTGGGTGGGGGTGCAGAACTGTTTGCGGTTGCGTCTGGGTGTGCCGCCACGGCCGGCCCACCCGTGGGTGGGCGTGCAGAAAGGGTCTGCGGTTACCTCTGTGTGTGCCGCCACGGCTGGCCCACCCGTGGGTGGGCGTGCAGAAAGGGCCCTGCGTGTTCCTCTGGGTGTGCTGACACGGCCGGTCCACCCGTGGGTGGGGCGAGCAGAAGAGCCTGCGTCTGGCTCTGGGTGTGCCGCCAAGGCCAGCCCACCCGTGGAGTGGGCGTGCAGAACTGTTTGTGTGTGCCACTGGCTGTGCCGCCACGGCCGGCCCACCCGTGGGTGGGCGTGCAGAAGGGTTTGCGTTTGCCTCTGGGTGTGCCGCCTCTGCTGGCCCACCCGTGGGTGGTCGTGCAGAAGGGCCTGCGGTTGCCTCTGGGTGTGCCGCCACGGCCGGCCCACCTGTGGGTGGGCGTGCAGAACTGTTTGCGTGTGCCTCTGGGTGTGCCGCCACGGCCGGCCCACCTGTCGGTGGGCGTGCAGAACTGTTTGCGTGTGCCTCTGGGTGTGCCGCCAGGGCCGGCCCACCCGTGGGTGGAGTGTGCAGAAGGGCCTGCGTGTGCCACTGGGAGTGCCGCCACGGCCGGCCCACCCGTGGGTGGGCGTGCAGAAGGGCCTGCCGTTGCCTCTGGGTGTTCCGCCACGGCCAACCCACCCGTAGGTGGGCGTGCAGAAATGTTTGCGTGTGCCACTGGGTGTGCCGCCACGGCCGGCTCACCCGTGGGTGGGCGTGCAGAAAGGCCTGCGGTTGCCTTTGGGTGTGCCGCCCCTGCCGGACCACCCGTAGGTGGGCGTGCAGAAGGGCCTGGGTTTGCCACAGCGTGTGCCGCCACGGCCGGCCCACCCGTGGGTGGGCGTGCAGAACTGTTTGCGTGTGCCACTGGGTGTGCCGCCACGTCCGGCCCACCCGTGGGTGGGCGTGCAGTAGGGTTTGCGGTTGCCTCTGGGTGTGCCGCCACGGCCGGCTTACCCATGGTTGGGCGTGCAGTAGGGTTTGCGGTTGCCTCCGGGAGTGCCGCCGCGGCCGGCCCACCCGTGGGTGGGCGTGCAGAAGCGACTGCGGTTGCCTCTGGGTGTGCCGCCACGGCCGGCCCACCCGTGGGTGGGCGTGTGGAACTGTTTACGTGTGCCACTCGGTGTGCCGCCATGGCTGGCCAACCCGTGGGTGGGCGTGCAGAACTGTTTGCGTGTGCCACTGAGTGTGCCGCCACGGCCGGCTCACCCGTGGGTGGGCGTGCAGAAGGGCCTCCGGTTGTCTCTGGGTGTGCCGCCACGACAGGCCCACCCGTGGCTGAGCGTGCAGAAGAACCTTTGTGTGCCTCTGGGTGTGCCGCCACAGCCGGCCCACCCGTGGCTGGGCGTGAAGAAGAGTTTGCGGTTACCTCTGGGTGTACCGCCACGGCCGGCCCACCTGTGGGTGGGCGATCAGAACTGTTTGCGTGTGCCTCTGGATGTGCCGCCACGGCCGGTCCACCCGTGGGTGGGCGTGCAGAAGGGTTTGCGGTTGCCTCTGTGTGTGCCGCCACGACCGGCCCACCCGTGGCTGAGCGTGAAGAAGGGCCTTTGTGTGCCTCTGGGTGTGCCGCCACGGCCGGCCCACCCGTGGATGGGCGTGAAGAAGGGCCTGTGGTTGCCTCTTGGTGTGCCGCCACGTCCGGCACAGCTGTGGGTGGGCGTGCAGAACTGTTTGCGGTTGCCTCTGTGTGTGCCGCCACGACCGGCCCACCCGTGGATGGGCGTGAAGAAGGGCCTGTGGTTGCCTCTTGGTGTGCCGCCACGTCCGGCACAGCTGTGGGTGGGCGTGCAGAACTGTTTGCGTGTGCCACTGGCTGTGCCGCCACGGCCGGCCCACCCGTGGGTGGGCGTGCAGAAGGGCCTGCGGTTGCCTTTGGGTGTGCCGCCACGGCCGGCCCACCCGTGGGTGGGAGTGCAGAAGGGTTTGCGGTTGGCTCTGGGTGTGCCGCCACGGCCGGCCCACCCGTGGGTGGGCGTGCAGAAGCGCCTGCGGTTGCCTCTGGGTGTGCCGCCACGACCGGCCCACCCGTGGGAGGGCTTGCAGAAGGGCCTGCGGTTGCCTCTGTGTGTGCCGCCACGGCAGGCCCACCCGTGGGTGGTCGAGCAGAACTGTTTGCTTGTGCCACTGAGTGTGCTGCCACGGCCGGCTCACCCGTGGGTGGGCGTGCAGAACTCTTTGCGTGTGCCACTGAGTGTGCCGCCACGGAGGGCTCACCCGTGGGTGGGAGTACAGAAGGCTTTGCGGTTGCCTCTGGGTGTGCCGCCACGGCCGGCCCACCCGTGGGTGGGCGTGCAGAAAGGCCTGCGGTTGCCTCTGGGTGTGCCGCCACGGCCGGCCCACCCGCGGGTGGGCGTGCAGAACTGTCTGCGTGTGCCACTGCGTGTGCTGCCACGGCCGGCTCACCCGTGGGTGGGCGAGCAGAACTGTTTGCGTGTGCCACTGAGTGTGCCGCCACGGCCGGCTAAACCCGTGGGTGGGGCGTGCAGAAGGCTTTGCGGTTGCCACTGGGTGTGCCGCCACGGCCGGCCCACCCGTGGGTGGGCGTGCAGAACTGTTTGCGTGTGCCTCTGGGTGTGCCGCCACGGCCGGCCCACCCGTGGGTGGGCGTGCAGAACTGTTTGCGGTTGCCTCTGGGTGTGCCGCCACGGCCGGCCCACCCGTGGGTGGGCGAGCAGAACTGTTTGCGTGTGCCTCTGGGTGTGCCGCCACGGCCGGCCCACCCGTGGGTGGGCGTGTCGAAGGGCCTGCGTGGGGCTCTGGGTGTGCCGCCACTACCTAACCAACCGTGGGTGGGCGTGCAGAAAGGCCTGCAGTTGCCTCTGGGTGTGCCGGCCCTGCCGGACCTCCCGTAGGTGGGCGTGCAGAAGGGCCAGGGTTTGCCACTGGGTGTGCCGCCACGGCCGGTCCACCCGAGGGTGGGCGTGCAGATGTGCCTGCGTTTGCCTCTGGGTGTGCAGCCACGTCCGGCCCACCCGTGGGTGGGCGTGCAGAACTGTTTGCGTGTGCCACTGGGTGTGCCGCCACGGCCGGCTTACCCATGGTTGGGCGTGTAGAAGGGTCTGCGTGGGCCTCTGGGTGTGCCGCCACGGCCGGTCCACCCGTGGGTGGGCGTGCAGAACTGTTTGCGTGTGCCACTGGGTGTGCCGCCACGGCTGGCCCACCCGTGGGTGGGCGTGCAGTACTGTTTGCGGTTGCCACTGGGTGTGCCCCCACGGCCGGCACACCCGTGGCTGAGCGTGCAGAAGGGCCTTTGTGTGCCTCTGGGTGTGCCGCCACGGCCGGCCCACCCGTGGGTGGGCGTGCAGAAGGGCCTGCGTTTGCCTCTTGGTGTGCCGCCCATGCCGGACCATCCGTAGGTGGGCGTGCAGAAGGGCCTCGGTTTGCCACAGGGTGTGCCGCCACGGCCCGCCCACCCGTGGGTGGGCGTGCAGAACTGTTTGCGTGTGCCACTGGCTGTGCCTCCACGGCCGGCTTACCCGTGGGTGGGCGTGCAGTAGGGTTTGCGGTTGCCTCCGGGTGTGCCGCCACGGCCGGCCCACCCGTGGGTGGGCGTGCAGAAGAGCCTGCGGTTGCCTCTGGGTGTGCGGCCACGGCCGGCCCACCCGTAAGTGGGCGTGCAGAAGGGCCTGGATTTGCCACTGGGTGTGCCGCCAGGGCCGGCTCACCCGTGGGTGGGCGTGGGGAAGTGCCTTCGTTTGCCTCTGGGTGTGCAGCCACGGCCGGCCCACCGTGGCTGAGCGTGCAGAAGGGCCTGCGGTTGCCTCTGGGTGTGCCGCCACGGCCAAACCACCCGTAGGTGGGGCGTGCAGAAGTGCCTGCGTTTGCCTCTGGGTGTGCAGCCACGGCCGGACCACCCGTGGGTGGGCGTGCAGAACTGTTTGCGTGTGCCACTGGCTGTGCCGCCACGGCCGGCTTCCCCGTGGGCGGGCGTGCAGTAGGGTTTGCGGTTGCCTCCGGGTGTGCCGCCACGGCTGGTCCACCCGTCGGTGGGCGTGCAAAAGGGCCTGCGGTTTCCTCTCAGTGTGCCGCCACGGCCGGCCCACCCGTGGGTGGGTGTGCAGAAGGGCCTGCGGTGGCCTCTGGGTGTGCCGCCACTGCCGGCCCAACCGTGGAGTGGGGCGTGTAGAAGGGCCTTCGGTTGCCTCTTGGTGTTCCGCCACGGCCGGCCCACCCGTGGGTGGGCGTGCAGAACTGTTTGCGTGTGCCACTGAGTGTGCCGCCACGGCCGGCTCACCCGTGGGAGGGCGTACAGAAGGGTTTGCGTGTGCTTCTGGGTGTGCCGCCACGGCCGGCCCACCCGTGAGTGGGCGTGTAGAAGGGACTGCGGTTGCCTCTGGGTGTGCGGGCACGGCCGGCCCACCCGTGGGTGGGCGTGCAGAAGGGCCTGCGGTTGCCTCTTGGTGTGCCGCCACGGCCGGCCCACCCGTGGGTGGGGCGTGCAGAAGGGTTTGCGGTTGCATCTGGGTGTGCCGCCACGGCCGGCCCACCCGTGGGTGAAGCGTGCAGAAGGGCCTGCAGTTGCCTCTGGGTGTGCCGCCACTGCCGATCCAACCGTGGGTGTATGGGCAGAAGGGCCTTCGGTTGCCTCTGGGTGTGCCTCCACGGCCGGCCCACCCGTGGGTGGGCTTGCAGAAGGGTTTGCGGTTGCCTTTGGCTGTACCACCACGGCCGGCCCACCCGTGGGTGGCCGTGCAGAAAGGCCTGCGGTTGCCTCTGGGTGTGCCGCCCCTGCTGGACCACCCCTAGGTGGGCGTGCAGAAGGGCCTGCGTGAGCCTCTGGCTGTGCCGCCACGGCCGGCCCACCCGTGGCTGGGCGTGCAGAACTGTTTGCGTGCGCCACTGGGTGTGCCGCCACGGCCGGCCCACCCATGGCTGGGAGTGCAGAACTGTTTGCGTGTGCCACTGAGTGTGCCGCCACGGCCGGCTCACCCGTGGGTGGGCGTGCAGAAAGGTTTGCGGTTGCCTCTGGGTGTGCCGCCACGGCCGGCCCACCCGTGGGTGGGCGTGCAGAAGGGCCAGCGTTTGCCTCTTGGTGTGCCACCACGGCCGGCCCACCAATGGGTGGGGCGTGCAGAAGGGTTTGCGATTGCCTCTGGGAGTGCCGCCCCTGCCGGACCACCCATAGGTGGGGCGTGCAGAAGGGCCTGGGTTTGCCACTGGGTGTGCCGCCACGGCCGGCCCACCCGTGGATGGGCGTGCAGAACTGTTTGCGTGTGCCACTGGCTGTGCCGCCATGGCCGGCTTACCCGTGGGTGGGCGTGCAGTAGGGTTTGCGGTTGCCTCCGGGTGTGCTGCCACGGCCGGCCCACCCGTGGGTGGGCGTGCAGAAGGGCCTGCGGTTGCCTCTGGGTGTGCCGCCACGGCCGGCCCACCCGTGGGTGGGCGTGCAGAAGGGTCTGCGTGAGCCTCTGGGTGTGCCGCCACGGCCGGCCCACCCGTGGGTGGGCGTGCAGAACTGTTTGTGTGCGCCACTGGGTGTGCCGCCACGGCCGGCCCACCCGTGGGTGGGCATGCAGAACTGTTTGCGTGTGCCACTGGCTGTGCCGCCACGGCCGGCTTACCCGTGGGTGGGCGTGCAGTAGGGTTTGCGGTTGCCTCCGTGTGTGCCTCCACGGACGGCCCACCCGTGGCTGAGCGTGCAGAAGGGCCTTTGTGTGCCTCTGGGTGTGCCGCCACGGCCGGCCCACCTGTGGGTGGGCGTGCAGAACTGTTTGCGTGTGCCTCTGGGTGTGCCGCCACGGCCGGTCCACCCGTGGGTGGGCGTGCAGAAGCGTTTGCGGTTGCCTCTGGGTGTGCCGCCACGACCAGCCCACCCGTGGCTGAGCGTGCAGAAAGGCCTGCGGTTTCCTCTAGGTGTGCCGCCACGGCCGGCCCACCCGTGGGTGGGAGTGCAGAAGGGCCTGCGGTTGCCTCTGGGTGCGCCGCCACGGCCGGCCCACCGGTGGGTGGGCGTGCAGTAGAGCCTGCGGTTGCCTCTGTGTGTGCCGCCACGGCCGGCCCACCCGTGGGTGGGCTTGCAGAAGGGCCTGCGGTTGCCTCTGTGTGTGCCGCCACGGCCAGCCCACCCGTGGGTGGTCGTGCAGAACTTGTTCTGGCGTGTGCCACTGAGTGTGCTGCCACGGCCGGCTCACCCGTGGGTGGGCGTGCAGAACTGTTTGCGTGTGCCACTGAGTGTGCCGCCACGGCGGGCTCACCCGTGGGTGGGAGTACAGAAGGCTTTGCGGTTGCCTCTGTGTGTGCCGCCACGGCCAGCCCACCCGTGGGTGGGCGTGCAGAACTGTTTGCGTGTGCCACTGGGTGTGCCGCCACGGCCGGCTCACCCGTGGGTGGGCGTGCAGAACTGTTTGCGTGTGCCACTGGGTGTGCCGCCACGGCCGGCCCACCCGTGGGTGGAGCGTGCAGAAAGGCCTGCGGTTGCCTCTGTGTGTGCCGCTACGGCCAGCCCACCGTGGGTGGGCGTGCAGAACTGTTGCGTGTGCCACTGAGTGTGCTGCCACGGCCGGCTCACCCGTGGGTGGGCGAGCAGAACTGTTTGCGTGTGCCACTGAGTGTGCCGCCACGGCGGGCTCACCCGTGGCTGGGAGTACAGAAGGCTTTGCGGTTGCCTCTGGGTGTGCCGCCACGGCCGGCCCACCCGTGGGTGGGGCGTGCAGAAGAGCCTGCGGTTGCCTCTGGGTGTGCCGCCACGGCAGGACCACCCGTGGGTGGGGCGTGCAGAAGGGCCTGGGTTTGCCACTGGGTGTGCCGCCAGGGCCGGACCACGCGTGGGTGGGGGTGCAGGAGTGCCCGCGTTTGCCTCTGGGTGTGCCGCCACGGCCGGCCCACCTGTGGGTGGGCGTGCCGAACTGTTTGCGTGTGCCACTGGCTGTGCCGCCACGGCCGGCTTACCCATGGGTGGGCGTGCAGAAGGGCCTGCGGTTGCCTCTGGGTGTGCCGCCACGGCCGGCCCACCCGTGGGTGGGCATGCAGAAGGGCCTGCGTGAGCCTCTGGGTGTGCCGCCACGGCCGGCCCACCCGTGGCTGGGCGTGCAGAACTGTTTGCGTGCGCCACTGGGTGTGCCGACACGGCCGGCCCACCCATGGCTGGGCGTGCAGAACTGTTTGCGTGTGCCACTGAGTGTGCCTCCACGGCCGGCCCACCCGTGGGTGGGGCGTGCAGAAGCGCCTGCGGTTGCCTCTGGGTGTGCAGCCACGGCCGGCCCACCCGTGGGTGGGCGTGCAGAACTGTTTGCGTGTGCCACTGGCTGTGCCGACCACGGCCGGCTTACCCGTGGGTGGGGGGGCGTGCAGTAGGGTTTGCGGTTGCCTCGGGTGTGCCGCCACGGCCGGCCCACCCGTGGCTGAGCGTGCAGAAGGGCCTTTGTGTGCCTCTGGGTGTGCCGCCACGGCCGGCCCACCCGTGGGTGGGCATGCAGAAGGGTTTGCGGTTACCTCTGGGTGTGCCGCCACGGCCGGCCCACCCGTGGGTGGTCGTGCAGAACTGTTTGCGTGTGCCACTGAGTGTGCTGCCACGGCCGGCTCACCCGTGGGTGGGGCGTGCAGAGCGGTTTGCGTGTGCCACTGAGTGTGCCGCCATGGCGGGCTCACCCGTGGGTGGGAGTACAGAAGGCTTTGCGGTTGCCTCTGGGTGTGCCGCCACGGCCGGACCACCCGTGGGTGGGTGTGCAGAAGGGCCTGGGTTTGCCACTGGGTGTGCGGCCACGGCCGGACCACCCGTGGGTGGGAGTGCAGAAGTGCCTGCGTTTGCCTCTGAGTGTACCGCCACGGCCGGCCCACCCGTGGGTGAGGCGTGTAGAAGGGCCTTCGATTGCCTCTGACTGTGCCGCCACGGCCGGCCCACCCGTGGGTGGGTGTGCAGAACTGTTTGCGTGTGCCACTGGGTGTGCCGCCACGGCTGGCCCACCCGTGGGTGGGCGTGCAGAACTGTTTGCGTGTGACACTGAGTGTGCCGCCACTGCCGGCTCACCCGTGGAGTGGACGTGCAGAAGGGCCTGCGGTTGCCTCTGGGTGTGCCGCCCCTGCTGGACCACCCCTAGGTGGGCGTGCAGAAGGGCCTGCGTGAGCCTCTGGCTGTGCCGCCACGGCCGGCCCACCCGTGGCTGGGAGTGCAGAAGGGTTTGCGTGTGCCACTGAGTGTGCCGCCACGGCCGGCTCACCCGTGGGTGGGGCGTGCAGAAAGGTTTGCGGTTGCCTCGGGGTGTGCCGCCACGACCGGCCCACCCGTGGCTGAGCGTGCAGAAGCGCCATTGTGTGCCTCTGGGTGTGCCGCCACGGCCGGCCCACCCGTGGGTGGGGCGTGCAGAAGGGCCAGCGTTTGCCTCTTGGTGTGCCACACGGCCGGCCCACCAATGGGTGGGGGGGCGTGCAGAAGGGTTTGCGATTGCCTCTGGGTGTACCGCCACGGCCGGCCCACCCGTGGGTGGGGCGTGCAGAAAGGCCTGCGGTTGCCTCTGGGTGTGCCGCCCCTGCCGGACCACCCAGAGGTGGGCGTCTGAGAACTGTTTGCGTGCGCCACTGGGTGTGCCGCCACGGCCGGCCCACCCATGGCTGGGAAGTGCAGAACTGTTTGCGTGTGCCACTGAGTGTGCCGCCACGGCCGGCTCACCCGTGGGTGGGCGTGCAGAAAGGTTTGCGGTTGCCTCTGGGTGTGCCGCCACGACCGGCCCACCCGTGGCTGAGCGTGCAGAAGGGCCTTTGTGTGCCTCTGGGTGTGCCGCCACGGCCGGCCCACCCGTGGAGTGGGGCGTGCAGAAGGGCCAGCGTTTGCCTCTTGGTGTGCCACCACGGCCGGCCCACCAATGGGTGGGGCATGCAGAAGGGTTTGCGATTGCCTCTGGGTGTACCGCCACGGCCGGCCCACCCGTGGGTGGGGCGTGCAGAAAAGGCCTGCGGTTGCCTCTGGGTGTGCCGCCCCTGCTGGACCACCCATAGGTGGGCGTGGAGAAGGGCCTGGGTTTGCCACTGGGTGTGCCGCCACGGCCCGGCCCACCCGTGGGTGGGCGTTCAGAACTGTTTGCGTGTGCCACTGAGGTGTGCCGCCACGGCCGGCTTACCCGTGGGTGGGGCGTGCAGTAGGGCCTGCGGTTGCCTCCGTGTGTGCCTCCACGGCCGGCCCACTAGTGGCTGAGCGTGCAGAAGGGCCTTTGTGTGCCTCTGGGTGTGCCGCCACGGCCGGTCCACCCGTGGGTGGGGCGTGCAGAAGGGCCTTTGTGTGCCTCTGGGTGTGCCGCTACGGCCGGCCCACCCGTGGAGTGGCGTGCAGAACTGTTTGTGTGCGCCACTGGGAGAGCCGCCACGGCCGGCCCACCCATGGCTGGGGGAAGCGTGCAGAAGGGTTTGCGGTTACCTCTGGGTGTGCCGCCACGGCCGACCCACCTGTGAGTTGGCGTGCAGAACTGTTTGCGTGTGCCTCTGGGTGTGCCGCCACGGCCGGTCCACCCGTGGGTGGGGCGTGCAGAAGGGCCTGCGCTTGCCTCTGGGTGCGCCGCCACGGCCGGCCCACCCGTGGGTGGGGCGTGCAGAAGAGCCTGCGGTTGCCTCTGTGTGTGCCGCCACGGCCGACCCACCCGTGGGTGGGGCGTGCAGAAGAGCCTGCGTGTTGCCTCTGGGTGCGCCGCCACGGCCGGCCCACCGGTGGGTGGGGCGTGCAGAAGAGGCCTGCGGTTGCCTCTGTGTGTGCCGCCACGGCCGGCCCACCCGTGGGTGGGCTTGCAGAAAAGACCTGCGGTTGCCTCTGTGTGTGCCGCCACGGCCGGCCCACCCGTGGGTGGTCGTGCAGAACTGTTTGCGTGTGCCACTGAGTGTGCTGCCACGGCCGGCTCACCCGTGGGTGGGCGTGCAGAACTGTTTGCGTGTGCCACTGAGTGTTCCACCACGGCGGGCTCACCCCTGGGTGGGAGTACAGAAGGCTTTGCGGTTGCCTCTGGGTGTGCCGCCACGGCAGGACCACCCGTGGGTGGGGCGTGCAGAAGGGCCTGGGTTTGCCACTGGGTGTGCCGCCAGGGCCGGACCACTACGTGGGTGGGGGTGCAGGAGTGCCAGCGTTTGCCTCTGGGTGTGCCGCCACGGCCGGCCCACCCGTGGGTGGGCGTGCAGAACTGTTTGCGTGTGCCACTGGCTGTGCCGCCACGGCCGGCTTACCCATGGGTGGGGCGTGCAGAAGGGCCCTGCGGTTGCCTCTGGGTGTGCCGCCACGGCCGGCCCACCCGTGGGTGAAGGCGTGCAGAAGAGCCTGCGGTTGCCTCTGGGTGTGCAGCCACGGCCGGCCCACCCGTGGGTGGGCGTGCAGAACTGTTTGCGTGTGCCACTGGCTGTGCCGACACGGCCGGCTTACCCACGTGGGTGGGGCGTGCAGTAGGGTTTGCAATTGCCTCCGGGTGTGCCGCCACGGCCGGCCCACCCGTGGCTGAGCGTGCAGAAGGGCCTTTGTGTGCCTCTGGGTGTGCCGCCACGGCCGGCCCACCCGTGGAGTGGGCATGCAGAAGGGTTTGCGGTTACCTCTGGGTGTGCCGCCACGGCCGGCCCACCTGTGGGTGGGCGTGCAGAACTGTTTGCGTGTGCCTCTGGGTGTGCCGCCACGGCCGGTCAACCCGTGGCTGAGCGTGCAGAAAGGCCTGCCGTTGCCTCTAGGTGTGCAGCCACGGCCGGCCCACCCGTGGAGTGGGGCGTGCAGAAGAGCCTGCGGTTGCCTCAGGGTGTGCCGCCACGGCCGGCCCACCCGTGGGTGGGGCGTGCAGAAGGGCCTGGGTTTGTCACTGGGTGTGCCGCCACGGCCGGCCCACCCGTGGAGTGGGGCGTGCATAAAGGCCTGCGTTTGCCTCTGGGTGTGCCGCCACGGCCGGCCCACCCGTGGGTGGGCGTGCAGAACTGTTTGCGTGTGCCACTGGGTGTGCCGCCACGGCAGGCCCACCCGTGGAGTGGGCGTGCGGATGGGTTTGTGGTTGCCTCTGGGTGTGCCGCCACGGCCGGCCCACCCGTGGGTGGGCGTGCAGAACTGTTTGCGTGTGCCTCTGGGTGTGCCGCCACGGCCGGCCCACCCGTGGGTGGGCGTGCAGAAGTGTTTGCATGTGCCTCTGGGTGTGCCGCCACGGCCGGCCCACCCGTGGGTGGGGCGTGCAGAACTGTTTTCGTGTGCCTCTGGATGTCCCGCTCGGCCGGCCCACCCGTGGGTGGGCGTGCAGAAAAGCCTGCGGTTGCCTCTGGGTGTGCCGCCACGGCCGGCCCACCCGTGGGTGGGGCGTGCAGAACTGTTTGCGTGTGCCACTGGGTGTGCCGCCACGGCCGGCCCAACCGTGGGTGGGCGTGCAGAACTGTTCTGCGGTTGCCTCTGGGTGTGCCGCCACGGCCGGCCCACCCGTGGGTGGGCGTGCAGAAGGGCCTGCGGTTGCCTCTGGGTGTGCCGCCACGGCCGGCTCACCCGTGGGTGGGGCGTGCAGAACTGTTTGCGTGTGCCACTGGGTGTGCCGCCACGGCCGGCCCACCCGTGGGTGGGCGTGCAGAAGGGTTTGCGGTTGCCTCTGGGTGTGCCTCCACGGCCGGCCCACCCGTGGGTGGGGCGTGCAGAACTGCATGCGTGATCCACTGGGTGTGCCGCCACAGCCGGCTCACCCGTGGCTGGCGTGCAGAACTCTTTGCGTGTGCCACTGAGTGTGCCGCCACGGCCGGCTCACCCGTGGGTGGGCGTGCAGAAAAGTTTGCGGTTGCCTCTGGGTGTGCCGCCACGGCCGGCCCACCCGTGGGTGGGCGTGCAGAAGGGCCTGCGGTTGCCTCTTGCTGTGCCGCCACGGCCGGCCCACCCGTGGTTGGGCGTGCAGAACTGTTTGCGTGTGCCACTGATTGTGGCGCCACGGCCGACCCACCCGTGGGTGGGGCGTGCAGAAACGGTTTGGGTGTGCCACTGGGTGTGCCGCCACGGCCGGTTCACCCGTGGGTGGGCGTGCAGAACTGTTTGCGTGTGCCACTGGCTGTGCCGCCACGGCCGGCCCACCCGTGGAGTGGGGGGGCGTGCAGAAAGTGTTTGCGTGATGCCTCTGGGTGTGCCGCCACGGCCGGCCCACCCGTGGGTGGGCGTGCAGAACTGTTTTGCGTGTGCCTCTGGGTGTGCCGCTCACGGCCGGCCCACCCGTGGGTGGCCGTGCAGAAGGGCCTGCGTTTGCCTCTGGGTGTGCCGCCACGGCCGGCCCACCCGTGGAGTGAGGCGTGCAGAACTGTTTGCGTGTGCCTCTGGGTGTGCCGCCACGGCCGGCCTACCCGTGGGTGGGCGTGCAGAAGAGACTGTTTGCGTGTGGCTCTGGGTGTGCCGCCACGGCCGGCCCACCCGTGGCTGGCGTGCAGAACTCTTGCGTTTGCCACTGGGTGTGCCGCCACGGCCGGCCCACCCGTGGGTGGGCGTGCAGAAGTGTTTGCATGTGCCTCTGGGTGTGCCGCCACGGCCGGCCCACCCGTGGAGTGGGCGTGCAGAACTGTTTGCGTGTGCCACTGGGTGTGCCGCCACGGCCGGCCCACCCGTGAGTGGGCGTGCAGAAGTGCCTGCGGTTGCCTCTGGGTGTGCCGCCACGGCCAGCCCACCTGTGGGTGGGCGTGCAGAACGGCCTGCGGATGCCTCTGGGTGTGCCGCCACGGCCGGCCCACCCGTGGGTGGCCGTGCAGAACTGTTTGCGTGTGCCTCTGGGTGTGCAGCCACGGCCGGCCCACCCGTGGGTGGGCGTGCAGAACGGCCTGCGTGTTGCCTCTGGGTGTGCCGCCACGGCCGGCCCACCCGTGGAGTGGGCGTGCAGAACTGTTTACGTGTGCCACTGGGTGTGCCGCCACGGCCGGCCTACCCGAGGGTAGGCGTGCAGAAGAGTTTGCGGTTGCCTCTGGGTGTGCCGCCACGGCCGGCCCACCCGTGGTGGGCGTGCAGAAAGGCCTGCGGTTGCCTCTGGGTGTGCCGCCACGGCCGGAAGCCCACCCGTGGGTGGGCGTGCAGAACTGTTTGCGTGTGCCACTGGGTGTGCCGCCACGGCCGGCCCACCCGTGGGTGGGCGTGCAGAACTGTTTGCGGTTGCCTCTGGGTGTGCCGCCACGGCCGGCCCACCCGTGGAGTGGGCGTGCAGAAGGGCCTGCGTGTGCCTCTGGGTGTGCCGCCCACGGCCGGCCCACCCGTGGGTGGGCGTGCAGAACTGTCTGCGGTGTGCCTCTGGGTGTGCCGCCACGGCCGGCCCACCCGTGGAGTGGGCGTGCAGAACTGTTTGCGTGTGCCTCTGGGTGTGCCGCCACGGCCGGCCCACCCGTGGGTTGGCGTGCAGAACTGTTTGCGTGATGCCACTGGGTGTGCCGCCACGGCCCGGCCCACCTGTGGGTGGGCGTGCAGAACTGTTTGCGTGTGCCACTGGATGTGCCGCCACGGCCGGCCCACCCGTGGGTTGGCGTGCAGAACTGTTTGCGTGTGCCACTGGATGTGCCGCCACGGCCGGCCCACCCGTGGGTGGGGCGTGCAGAAGGACGTGCAGTTGCCCTGGGTGTGCCGCTACGGCCGGCCCACCCGTGGGTGGCCGTGCAGAAGGGCCTGCGTTTGCCTCTGGGTGTGCCGCCACGGCCAGCCCACCCGTGGGTGGGGCGTGCAGAACTGTTTGCATGTGCCGCTGGGTGTGCCGCCACGGCCGGCCCACCCGTGGGTGGGCGTGCAGAAGTGCCTGCGTTTGCCTCTTGCTGTGCCGCCACGGCCGGCTCCACCCGTGGGTGGGCGTGCAGAACGACTGCAGTGTGCCTCTGGGTGTGCCGCCACGGCCGGCCCACCCGTGGGTGGGCGTGCAGAAGTGCCTGCGGTTGCCTCTTGGGTGTGCCGCCACGGCCGGCCCACCCGTGGGTGGGCGTGCAGAACTGTTTGCGTGTGCCACTGGGTGTGCAGCCACGGCCGGCCCACCCGTGGGTGGGCGTGAAGAACTGTTTGCGGTTGCCTCTGGGTGTGCCGCCACGGCCGGCCCACCCGTGCGTGGGCGTGCAGAACTGTTTGCGTGTGCCACTGGGTGTGCAGCCACGGCCGGCCCACCCGTGGGTGGGGCGTGCAGAAACGGTTTGCCGATGCCTCTGGGTGTGCCGCCACGGCCGGCCCACCCGTGGTTGGGCGTGTAGAAGTGACCTGCGGTTGCCTCTGGGTGTGCCGCTACGGCCGGCCCACCCGTGGGTGGGCGTGCAGAAGGCTTTGCGTGTGCCACTGGGTGTGCCGCCACGGCCGGCCCACCCGTGGAGTGGGCGTGCAGAACTGTTTGCGTGTGCCACTGGGTGTGCCGCCCGGCCGGCCCACCCGTGGGTGGGCGTGCAGAACTGTATGCGTGATGCCACTGGGTGTGCCGCCACCGGCCGGCTCACCCGTGGGTGGCGTGCAGAACTGTTTGCGTGTGCCTCTGGGTGTGCCGCCACGGCCGGCCCACCCGTGGGTGGGGCGTGCAGAACTGTTTGCGTGTGCCTCTGGGTGTGCCGACACGGCCGGCCCACCCGTGGGTGGGGCGTGCAGAACTGTTTGCGTGTCCCACTGGGTGTGCCGCCACGGCCGGCCCACCCGTGGGTGGGCGTGCAGAAGAGCCTTGGTTTGCCTCTGGGTGTGCCGCCACGGCCCGGCCCACCCGTGGTTGGGCGTGCAGAACTGTTTGCGTGTGCCACTGGTTGTGCCGCCAACGGCCGGCCCACCCGTGGGTGGGCGTGCAGAACTGTTTGCGTGTGCCACTGGGTGTGCCGCCACGGCCGGTTCACCCGTGGGTGGGCGTGCAGAACTGTTTGCGGTTGCCTCTGGGTGTGCCGCCACGGCCGGCCCACCGTGGAGTGGGCGTGCAGAACAGTTTGCCTGTGCCACTGGGTGTGCCGCCACAACCGGCCCACCCGTGGGTGGGCGTGCAGAACTGTTTGCGTGTGCCTCTGGGTGTGCCGCCACGGCCGGCCCACCCGTGGAGTGGGCGTGCAGAACTGTTTGCGTGTGCCACTGGGTGTGCCGCCACGGCCGGCCCACCCGTGGGTTGGCGTGCAGAACTGTTTGCGGTTGCCTCTGGGTGTGCCGCCACGGCCGGCCCACCCGTGGGTGGGGCGTGCAGAAGGGCCTGCGTGTGCCTCTGGGTGTGCCGCCACGGCCGGCCCACCCGTGGGTGGGCGTGCAGAACTGTTTGCGTGTGCCTCTGGGTGTGCCGCCACGGCCGGCCCACCCGTGGGTTGGCGTGCAGAACTGTATGCGTGATCCACTGGGTGTGCCGCCACAGCCGGCCCACCCGTGGGTGGGCGTGCAGAACTGTTTGCGTGTGCCACTGGATGTGCCGCCACGGCCGGCCCACCCGTGGGTGGGGCGTGCAGAAGGGCCTACGTTTGCCTCTGGGTGTGCCGCCACGACCAGCCCACCCGTGGGTGGGCGTGCAGAACTGTTCGCGTGTGCCACTGGGTGTGCCGCCACGGCCGGCCCACCCGTGGGTGGGCGTGCAGAACTGTATGCGTGATCCAGTGGGTGTGCCGCCACGGCCGGCCCACCCGTGGGTGGGCGTGCAGAAAATGTTTGCGTGTGCCACTGGGTCTGCGCTGCGGCCGGCCCACCCGTGGTTGGGCGTGCAGAACTGTTTGCGTGTGCCACTGGCTGTGTCGCCACGGCCGGCCCACCCGTGTGGTGGGGCGTGCAGAAGAGCCTTCGGTTGCCTCTGAGTGTGCCGCCACGGCTGGCCCACCCGTGGGTGGGGGTGCAGAACTGTTTGCGTGTTGCGTCTGGGTGTGCCGGCCACCGCCGGCCCACCCGTGGGTGGGGCGTGCAGAAAGAGTCTGCGGTTACACTCTGGGTGTGCCGCCACGGCTGGCCCACCCGTGGGTGGGGCGTGCAGAAAGGAGCCTACGTGTTCCTCTGGGTGTGCTGACACGGCCGGTCCACCCGTGGGTGGGGCGAGCAGAAGGAGCCTGCGTCTGGCTCTGGGTGTGCCGCCAAGGCCAGCCCACCCGTGGAGTGGGCGTGCAGAACTGTTTGCGTGTGCCACTGGCTGTGCCGCCACGGCCGGCCCACCCGTGGGTGGGGCGTGCAGAAGGGTTTGCGTTTGCCTCTGGTGTGCCGCTTCGCTGGCCCACCCGTGGGTGGGCGTGCAGAAGGGCCTGCGGTTTGCCTCTGGGTGTGCCGCCACGGCCGGCCCACCTGTGGGTGGGCGTGCAGAACTGTTCTGCGTGTGCCTCTGGGTGTGCCGCCACGGCCGGCCCACCTGTGGGTGGGCGTGCAGAACTGTTTGCGTGTGCCTCTGGGTGTGCCGCCAGGGCGGTCCACCCGATGGGTGGAGTGTGCAGAAGGGCCTGCGTGTGCCACTGGGAGTGCCGCCACGGCCCGGCCCACCCGTGGGTGGGGCGTGCAGAACGTGTCTGCCGTGTGCCTCTGGGTGTTCCGCCCGGCCAACCCACCCGTGGGTGGGGCGTGCAGAACTGTTTGCGTGTGCCACTGGGTGTGCAGCCACGGCCGGCTCACCCGTGGGTGAGGCGTGCAGAAAGGCCTGCGGTTGCCTTTGGGTGTGCCGCCCCTGCCGGACCACCCGTGGGTGGGCGTGCAGAAGGGCCTGCGGTTTGCCACTAGCGTGTGCCGCCACGGCCGGCCCACCCGTGGGTGGGCGTGCAGAACTGTTTGCGTGTGCCACTGGGTGTGCCGCTACGTCCGGCCCACCCGTGGAGTGGGCGTGCAGTAGGGTTGCGGTTGCCTCTGGGTGTGCCGCCACGGCCGGCTTACCCATGGTTGAGGCGTGCAGTAGGGTTTGCGGTTGCCTCCGGGGGAGTGCCGCCACGGCCGGCCCACCCGTGGGTGGGCGTGCAGAAGCGACTGCGGTTGCCTCTGGGTGTGCCGCCACGGCCGGCCCACCCGTGGGTGGGCGTGTAGAACTGTTTACGTGTGCCACTGGGTGTGCCGCCATGGCTGGCCAACCCGTGGGTGGGCGTGCAGAACTGTTTGCGTGTGCCACTGGGTGTGCCGCCACGGCCGGCTCACCCGTGGGTGGGCGTGCAGAAGGGCCTCCGGTTGTCTCTGGGTGTGCCGCCACGACAGGCCCACCCGTGGCTGGGCGTGCAGAAGAACCTTTTGTGTGCCTCTGGGTGTGCCGCCACAGCCCGGCCCACCCGTGGCTGGGCGTGAAGAAGAGTTTGCGGTTGCCTCTGGGTGTGCCGCCACGGCCGGCCCACCTGTGGGTGGGGCGATCAGAACTGTTTGCGTGTGCCTCTGGGTGTGCCGCCACGGCCGGTCCACCCGTGGGTGGGCGTGCAGAAGGGTTTGCGGTTGCCTCTGGGTGTGCCGCCACGGCCGGCCCACCCGTGGCTGGGCGTGAAGAAGTGCCTGCGTGTGCCTCTGGGTGTGCCGCCACGGCCGGCCCACCCGTGGATGGGCGTGAAGAAGGGCCTGTGGTTGCCTCTGGGTGTGCCGCCACGTCCGGCACAGCTGTGGAGTGGGCGTGCAGAACTGTTTGCGGTTGCCTCTGTGTGTGCCGCCACGACCGGCCCACCTACGTGGCTGAGCGTGAAGAAGGGCCTTGTGTGTGCCTCTGGGTGTGCCGCACGGCCGGCCCACCCGTGGGTGGGCGTGCAGAACTGTTTGCGTGTGCCACTGGCTGTGCCGCCACGGCCGGCCCACCCGTGGGTGGGGCGTGCAGAAGGGCCTGCGGTTGCCTTTGGGTGTGCCGCCACGGCCGGCCCACCCGTGGGTGGGAGTGCAGAAGGGTTTGCGGTTGGCTCTGGGTGTGCCGCCACGGCCGGCCCACCCGTGGGTGGGGCGTGCAGAAGCGCCTGCGGTTGCCTCTGGGTGTGCCGCCACGGCCGGCCCACCCGTGGGAGAGGGCTTGCAGAAGGGCCTGCGGTTGCCTCTGTGTGTGCCGCCACGGCAGGCCCACCCGTGGGTGGTCGAGCAGAACTGTTTGCTTGTGCCACTGGGTGTGCTGCCACGGCCGGCTCACCCGTGGGTGGGCGTGCAGAACTCTTTGCGTGTGCCACTGGAGTGTGCACGCCCACGGAGGCTCACCCGTGGGTGGGAGTACAGAAGGCTTTGCGGTTGCCTCTGGGTGTGCCGCCACGGCCGGCCCACCCGTGGGTGGGCGTGCAGAAAGGCCTGCGTGTTGCCTCTGGGTGTGCCGCACGGCCGGCCCACCCGTGGGTGGGCGTGCAGAACTGTTTGCGTGTGCCACTGGGTGTGCTGCCACGGCCGGCTCACCCGTGGGTGGGCGAGCAGAACTGTTTGCGTGTGCCACTGGGTGTGCCGCCACGGCCGGCTAACCCGATGGGTGGGCGTGCAGAAGGCTTTGCGGTTGCCACTGGGTGTGCCGCCACGGCCGGCCCACCGATGGGTGGGCGTGCAGAACTGTTTGCGTGTGCCTCTGGGTGTGCCGCCACGGCCGGCCCACCCGTGGGTGGGCGTGCAGAACTGTTTGCGGTTGCCTCTGGGTGTGCCGCCACGGCCGGCCCACCCGTGGGTGGGCGAGCAGAACTGTTTGCGTGTGCCTCTGGGTGTGCCGCCACGGCCGGCCCACCCGTGGGTGGGCGTGTCAGAAGGGCCTGCGTGTGGCTCTGGGTGTGCCGCCACGACCTAACCCAACCGTGGGTGGGCGTGCAGAAAGGCCTGCAGTGTGCCTCTGGGTGTGCCGCCACTGCCGGACCTCCCGTGGGTGGGCGTGCAGAAGGGCCAGGGTTTGCCACTGGGTGTGCCGCCACGGCCGGTCCACCCGTGGGTGGGCGTGCAGAATGTGCCTGCGTTTGCCTCTGGGTGTGCAGCCACGTCCGGCCCACCCGTGGGTGGGCGTGCAGAACTGTTTGCGTGTGCCACTGGGTGTGCCGCCACGGCCGGCCTACCCATGGTTGGGCGTGTAGAAGGGTCTGCGTGAGCCTCTGGGTGTGCCGCCACGGCCGGTCCACCCGTGGGTGGGCGTGCAGAACTGTTTGCGTGTGTGCCACTGGGTGTGCCGCCACGGCTGGCCCACCCGTGGGTGGGCGTGCAGATACTGTTTGCGGTTGCCACTGGGTGTGCCCCACGGCCGGCCCACCCGTGGCTGAGCGTGCAGAAGAGCCTTTGCGTGTGCCTCTGGGTGTGCCGCCACGGCCGGCCCACCCGTGGAGTGGGCGTGCAGAAGGGCCTGCGTTTGCCTCTTGGTGTGCCGCCCATGCCGGACCCATCCGTAGGTGGGCGTGCAGAAGGGCCTGCGGTTTGCCACAGGGTGTGCCGCCACGGCCCGCCCACCCGTGGGTGGGCGTGCAGAACTGTTTGCGTGTGCCACTGGCTGTGCCTCCACGGCCGGCTTACCCGTGGGTGGGCGTGCAGTAGGGTTTGCGGTTGCCTCCGGGTGTGCCGCCACGGCCGGCCCACCCGTGGGTGGGCGTGCAGAAGAGCCTGCGGTTGCCTCTGGGTGTGCGGCCACGGCCGGCCCACCCGTAAGTGGGCGTGCAGAAGGGCCTGGATTTGATACTGGGTGTGCCGCCAGGGCCGGCTCACCCGTGGGTGGGGCGTGGGGAAGTGCCTTCGTTTGCCTCTGGGTGTGCAGCCACGGCCGGCCCACCCGTGGCTGGGGCGTGCAGAAGGGCCTGCGGTTGCCTCTGGGTGTGCCGCCACGGCCAAACCACCCGTAGGTGGGCGTGCAGAAGGTCTGCGGTTTGCCACTGGGTGTGCCGCCACGGCCGGCCCACCCGTGGAGTGGGTGTGCAGAAGTGCCTGCGTTTGCCTCTGGGTGTGCAGCCACGGCCGGACCACCCGTGGGTGGGCGTGCAGAACTGTTTGCGTGTGCCACTGGCTGTGCCGCCACGGCCGGCTTCCCCCGTGGGCGGGCGTGCAGTAGAGGTTTGCGGTTGCCTCCGGGTGTGCCGCCACGGCTGGTCCACCCGTCGGTGGGGCGTGCAGAAAGGGCCTGCAGTTTTCCTCTCAGTGTGCCGCCACGGCCGGCCCACCCGTGGGTGGGTGTGCAGAAGGGCCTGCGGTGGCCTCTGGGTGTGCCGCCACTGCCGGCCCAACCGTGGGTGGGCGTGTAGAAGGGCCTTCGGTTGCCTCTTGGTGTTCGCCACGGCCGGCCCACCCGTGGGTGGGGCGTGCAGAACTGTTTGCGTGTGCCACTGAGTGTGCCGCCACGGCCGGCTCACCCGTGGGAGGGCGTACAGAAGGGTTTGCGTGTGCTTCTGGGTGTGCCGCCACGGCCGGCCCACCCGTGAGTGGGCGTGCAGAAGGGACTGCGGTTGCCTCTGGGTGTGCGGGCACGGCCGGCCCACCCGTGGGTGGGCGTGCAGAAGGGCCTGCGGTTGCCTCTTGGTGTGCCGCCACGGCCGGCCCACCCGTGGGTGGGCGTGCAGAAGGGTTTGCGGTTGCATCTGGGTGTGCCGCCACGGCCGGCCCACCCGTGGGTGGGCGTGCAGAAGGGCCTGCAGTTGCCTCTGGGTGTGCCGCCACTGCCGATCCAACCGTGGGTGTATGGGCAGAAGGGCCTTCGGTTGCCTCTGGGTGTGCCTCCACGGCCGGCCCACCCGTGGGTGGGCTTGCAGAAGGGTTTGCGGTTGCCTTTGGCTGTACCACCACGGCCGGCCCACCCGTGGGTGGGCGTGCAGAAAAGGCCTGCGGTTTGCCTCTGGGTGTGCCGCCCTGCTGGAACCACCCCTGGGTGGGCGTGCAGAAGGGCCTGCGTGAGCCTCTGGCTGTGCCGCCACGGCCGGCCCACCCGTGGCTGGGCGTGCAGAACTGTTTGCGTGCGCCACTGGGTGTGCCGCCACGGCCGGCCCACCCATGGCTGGGAGTGCAGAACTGTTTGCGTGGTGCCACTGAGTGTGCCGCCACGGCCGGCTCACCCGTGGGTGGGCGTGCAGAAAGGTTCTGCGGTTGCCTCTGGGTGTGCCGCCACGGCCGGCCCACCCGTGGGTGGGCGTGCAGAAGGGCCAGCGTTTGCCTCTTGGTGTGCCACCACGGCCGGCCCACCAATGGGTGGGGCGTGCAGAAGGGTTTGCGATTGCCTCTGGGAGTGCCGCCCCTGCCGGACCACCCATAGGTGGGCGTGCAGAAGGGCCTGGGTTTGCCACTGGGTGTGCCGCCACGGCCGGCCCACCCGTGGATGGGCGTGCAGAACTGTTTGCGTGTGCCACTGGCTGTGCCGCCATGGCCGGCTCACCCGTGGGTGGGCGTGCAGTAGGGTTTGCGGTTGCCTCGGGTGTGCTGCCACGGCCGGCCCACCCGTGGGTGGGCGTGCATAAGGGCCTGCGGTTGCCTCTGGGTGTGCCGCCACGGCCGGCCCACCCGTGGGTGGGCGTGCAGAAGGGTCTGCGTGAGCCTCTGGGTGTGCCGCCACGGCCGGCCCACCCGTGGGTGGGCGTGCAGAACTGTTTGTGTGCGCCACTGGGTGTGCCGCCACGGCCGGCCCACCCGATGGGTGGGCATGCCAGAACTGTTTGCGTGTGCCACTGGCTGTGCCGCCACGGCCGGCTTACCCGTGGGTGGGCGTGCAGAAGCGTTTGCGGTTGCCTCTGGGTGTGCCGCCACGACCAGCCCACCCGTGGCTGAGCTCGCAGAAAGGCCTGCGGTTTGCCTCTGGGTGTGCCGCTACGGCCGGCCCACCCGTGGGTGGGAGTGCAGAAGGGCCTGCGGTTTGCCTCTGGGTGCGCCGCCACGGCCGGCCCACCGGTGGGTGGGCGTGCAGTAGGGCCTGCGGTTGCCTCTGTGTGTGCCGCCACGGCCGGCCCACCCGTGGGTGGGCTTGCAGAAAAAGGCCTCGCGGTTGCCTCTGTGTGTGCCGCCACGGCCAGCTCCACCCGTGGGTGGTCGTGCAGAACTTGTTTGCGTGTGCCACTGAGTGTGCTGCCACGGCCGGCTCACCCGTGGGTGGGCGGCAGAAGGGTTTATGC
>JAKWBO010000692.1:0-30891 GCA_034336685.1 Luscinia luscinia | reverse complement strand
ACCCAGATCATTTTAGGGAGGGGTCTCACAGCCCTCCATGACCTGGGGGGTTTTGGGATTGGGATTTTTGGGAGGGAATTTTGGAATTGGGGTTTTTGGGTGGGTTTGGGGTTTAGGGGATTTTTGGGGGAATTTTGCAATTGGGTTTTTTTGGGGGATTTTTGGGATTGGGTTTTTAGGGAATTTTGGAATTGGGATTTTTGGGGGATTTTGGGATTGGGATTTTTTGGGGGGTGATTTTTGGGATTGGGGTTTTTTGGGGGTTTGGGATTCTTTTGGGAGGGGAATTTTGGAATTGGGATTTTTGGGGGAATTTTGGAATTGGGGGTTTTTGGGGGGGAATTTTGGAATTGGGATTTTTTGGGTGGGGGGTTAGGGGATTTTGGGGATTTTGGAATTGGGATTTTTTGGGTGGGGGGTTTAGGGGATTTTGGGGATTTTTGAATTGGGTTTTTGGGGGGGATTTTGAATTGGGTTTTAGGGAATTTTGAATTGGGATTTTTTGGGGGGTTGGGGTTTTTGGGGGAGAATTTTGAAGTTAGGTTTTTGGGGGGGATTTTTGAATTTGGTTTTTTGGGGGATTTTGGAATTGGGTTTTTGGGGGTTGGGTTTTTTTGGGGGGGGATTTTTGGAATTGGGTTTTTGGGGGTTGGGTTTTTGGGGGATTTTTGAATTGGGTTTTTGGGGGATTTTTGGAATTGGGGTTTTGGGGGGTTTGGGGTTTTTTGGGGGGAATTTTGGAATTGGGTTTTTTTTGGGAGGGAATTTTGAATTGGGTTTTTTGGGGAGGTTTGGGGTTGGATTTTTTGGGGGATTTTGGAATTGGGTTTTTGGGGGATTTTGGAATTTGGTTTTTGGGGGGATTTTGGAATTGGGTTTTTGGGGGGTTGGGTTTTTTTGGGGGGGGGATTTTTGGAATTGGGTTTTTTGGGGGTTGGGTTTTGGGGGATTTTGGAATTGGGTTTTTGGGGGATTTTGGAATTGGGTTTTTGGGGGGTGTTTCGGGTTTTTTTTTGGGGAGGAATTTTGGAATTGGGATTTTGGGGGGATTTTGGAATTGGGGTTTTGGGGGGTTTGGGGTTTTTTGGGGGGGGAATTTTGGAATTGGGATTTCTTTGGGAGGTTTGGGGTTGGGTTTTTTGGGGGCATTTTGGAATTGGGTTTTTTGGGAGGAATTTTGGAATTGGGATTTTTTTTTGGGGGGGATTTTTGGAATTGGGTTTTTGGGTGGGGGTTTGGGGGGATTTTTGGGGATTTTTGGAATTGGGTTTTTTTGGGGGGGTTGGAATTGGGATTTTTTTTTGGGGGGGAATTTTGGGATTGGGTTTTTTGGGGGGTTGGAATTGGGGTTTTTTGGGGGGCAATTTTGAAATTGGGTTTTTTGGGGGTTGGGATTGGGGTATTTTTTGGGGCGATTTTGGGACTGGGATTTTTTTTTGGGAGGGATTTTTGGAATTGGGGATTTTTGGGAGGTTTGGGGTTGGGTTTTTTTGGGGGGATTTTTGGGATTGGGTTTTTTGGGGGGTTTGGGATTTTTTTGGGGACGGGAATTTTGGAATTGGGATTTTTGGGAGGAATTTTGGAATTGGGTTTTTTTGGGGGGTTTGGGGTTTTTATGGAGGGAATTTTGGAATTGGGGTTTTTTGGGGGGATTTTTGGAATTTGGTTTTTTGGGGGGGTGATTTTTGGAATTGGGATTTTTTGGGGGGTTGGGGTTTTTATGGGGGAATTTTGGAATTGGGTTTTTTGGAGGGGTTTGGGATTTTTTTGGAGGAATTTTGGAATTGGGTTTTTGGGGGGGAATTTTGGAATTGGGATTTTGGGGGGAATTTTGGAATTGGGATTTTTTTTGGGGGGGGTTTGGGGGGATTTTTGGGGGATTTTTGGAATTGGGATTTTTTGGGGGGTTGGGGTTTTTTGAGGAGATTTTGGGATTGGGATTTTTTGGGGAGGGGTTTGGAATTGGTTTTTTTGGGGGATTTTGAGATTGGATTTTTTGGGGGTTGGAATTGGGTTTTTTGGGGGGTTTGAGGTTTTTGGGGAGGAAATTTGGAATTGGGATTTTTTTGGGGGGTGATTTATGGAATTGGGTTTTTTGGAGGGGTTTGGGGGTTTTTGGGAGGGAATGTTGAAATTGGGATTTTTTTTGCGGGGGGGATTTTTTGGAATTGGGTTTTTTGGGGGGTTGGGTTTTTTTGGGGGGATTTTTTGGAATTGGGTTTTTGGGGGGGGATTTTTGGAATTGGGTTTTTTTGGGGGAGGGGTTTGGAATTGGGTTTTTTTGGGGGGAATTTTGGAATTGGTTTTTGGGGGGATTTTGGAATTGGGGTTTTTTGGGGGGTTGGGGTTTTTGGTGGGATTTTGGGATTGGGATTTTTTGGGGAGGGGTTTGGAATTGGGTTTTTTGGGGGGATTTTGAGATTGGATTTTTGGGGGTTGGAATTGGGGTTTTTTGGGGGGTCTAGGATTGGGGTTTTTGGGGATTGGGATTTTTTGGGGGGAATTTAGAATTGGGGTTTTTAGGGGGATTTTTGGAATTGGGTTTTTTTTTTGGGGTGAATTTTGGAATTTTTTTTTTTTTTGGGTGGGGTCTCACCCCTCCCTCCCCAGCTCTTCCCCAGGGTTCGGCCGCAGAGGAAGAAAAATCTGAGGGGGTCCTGGACCCCTCCCCGCCCCCCAAAAATTCGGGCACGGCTCCTTCACTGCCCCTCCCCCCGTGGTGTCCCTGAACTTTATTTTGGGGATTTTTTGGGATTTTTGGGAATAAAAAACCTTTGGATGCTCTGGGGGTCTCTGGTTTTTGGGTTTTTTTTTGGGGGGGGGGGGGTGACAAATTTTTTGGGAGGGGAGGGACACAGAGAGTGACACCGGTGCCAAACCAGGGTTTGTTTATTGACTGACACAGGACATTGCCAAAAATCCCAAAATTCCTAAATTCCCCAAAAATCCCAAATTCCTCAAAATCCTAAATTGCCCAAAATCCCAAATTGCCAAAAATCCCAAATTCCCCAAATTCCCAAATTGCCAAAATCCTAAATTGCCAAAATTCCAAATTAATTCCCAAAATCCCAAATTGCCAAAATTCCCAAAATTCCAAATTCATTCCCAAAATTCCCAAATATCCCAAATTCCCAAATTCCCAAATTGGCAAAATCCTAAATTCCCAAATTCCCAAATCGCCAAAAATCCCAAATTCCGAAATCCCAAATTGCCAAAATTCCCAAAATTCCAAATTAATTCCCAAAATCCCAAATTGCCAAAATTCCCAAAATTCCAAATTCATTCCCAAAATTCCAAATTAATTCCCAAAAATCCCAAATTGCCAAATCCCCAAAATCCCCAATTGCCAAAATTCCCAAAATTCCAAATTAATTCCCAAAAATCCCAAATTGCCAAAATCCCCAATCCCCAAAATTCCCAAAAATCCCAAATTGCCAAAATCCTAAATTAATCCCCAAAATTCCAAATTAATTCCCAAAATTCCAAATTAATTACCAAAAATCCCAAATCCCCAAAAATCCCAAAATTGCCAAAAATCCCAAATTCCCTGGGCCCAAAATCCTGCTGGGAATTAGGGGAGGAGGGTCCTGGAAGGCTCTGAGTGGTTCTGGAGGGTCCTGGAAGGGTCAAGGGGAGTCCTGGGGAAATTCAGGTGGGTCCTGGAAGGTCCTGGAAGGGTCAGGGGGGATCCAGGGGGGTCCTGGGAGAATCCAGGTGGGTCCTGGAAGGGTCAGGTGAGTCCTGGAAGGACCTGGGAAAATCTGGGTGGGTCCTGGAGGGTCCTGGAAGGGTCAGGGGGGATTCCAGGTGGGTCCTGGAAGGTCCTGGGGGATCCAGGGGGTCCTGGAAGGGTCAGGGGGATCCTGGGAGGTCCTGGAAGGTCCTGGGAGAATCCAGGGGGTCCTGGAAGGGTCAGGTGGGTCCTGGAAGGTCCTGGGAGAATCCAGGGGTCCTGGAAGGGTCAGGTGGGTCCTGGAAGGACCTGGGAAAATCTGGGTGGGTCCTGGAGGGTCCTGGAAGGGTCAGGGGGATCCTGGGAGGTCCTGGAAGGGTCTGGGGAGTCCTGGGGAAATTCAGGGGGTCCTGGAAGGTCCTGGAAGGTTCAGGGGGATCCAGGTGGGTCCTGGACGGTCCTGGAAGGGTCAGGGGGATCCAGGGGGTCCTGGAAGGTCCTGAGGGATCCTGGGAGGGTCTTGGAAGGTCCTTGGGGTCTGGAGGGTCCTGGAAGGGTCAGGGGGTCTTGGTAGGTCCTGGAAGGGTCAGGGGGGTCCTGGGAGGATCCAGGAGAGTCGTGTGGAAATTCAGGGGGTCCTTGAAGGTCCTGGAAGGGTCAGGGGGATCCAGGGGATCCTGGGGAAATTCAGGGGGTCCTTGAAGGTCCTGGAAGGGTCAGGGGGATACAGGTGGGTCCTGGGGGGTTGTAGAGGTTCTGGAAGGTCCTGGAAGGTTCTAGAAGGTTCTGGAAGGTTCTAGAAGGTCCTGGAAGGTTCTTCTCTACTTCCTGTTGATCGGGGTTGCACAGGACCAGGATGACCGAGCCTGGCAGGATTTTGGGAGGATTTTGGGATGGTTTGGGATGGTTTGGGATGGTTTTTGGGGTTCCTGATGGTTCTGCAGGGTCCTGGCAGGTCGCAGCTACTTCCCAGCGATCAGGGGTTGCGCAGCACCACGATGACCGAGCCTGGCAGGATTTTGGGATGGGATTTTGGGATGGGATTTTGGGATGCCCCTGGATGGCTCTGGGTGGTTCTAGAAGGTCCTGGCAGGTTCAGGCAGGTCCTGGCAGGTCACAGCTACTTCCCAATGATCACAGAGTTGTGCAGGACCACGATGAGCGAGCCTGGCAGGATTTTGGGATGGTTTGGGATGGTTTGGGATGGTTTTTGGGGTTCCTGATGGTTCTGCAGGGTCCTGGCAGGTCCTGGCAGGTCCTGGCAGGCTGAGGCAGGTCCTGGCAGGTCACAGCTACTTCCCAGCGATCAGGGGGTTGCGCAGCACCACGATGACCGAGCCTGGCAGGATTTTTGGGAGGATTTTGGGATGGTTTGGGATGGTTTTGGGATGTTTTTGGGATGGCCCTGGGTGGTTCTGCAGGGTTCAGGCAGGTCCTGGCAGACTGAGGCAGGTCCTGGCAGGTCCTGGCAGGTCCTGGCAGGTCGCAGCTACTTCCCGGCGATCAGGGGGTTGTGCAGGACCACAATGACCGAGCCTGGGAGGATTTTGGGAGGATTTTGGGATGGTTTGGGATGGTTTTTGGGGTTTCTGATGGTTCTGCAGGGTTCAGGCAGGTCCTGGCAGGTCCTGGCAGGTCACAGCTACTTCCCGGCGATCAGGGGTTCGCGCAGCACCACGATGACCGAGCCTGGCAGGATTTTGGGATGGGATTTTGGGATGGTTTGGGATGGTTGGGGATGTTTTGGGATGCCCCTGGATGGCTCTGGGTGGTTCTAGAAGGTTCTGCAGGGTCCTGGGAGGTCCTGGCAGGTCACAGCTACTTCCCAGCGATCAGGGGGTTCGCGCAGCACCACGATGACCGAGTCCCCCCATAGGAACATCTTGGAGATGTAGCGGTCCTTGTTGACAGGTTTGGATTTTTTCTTGCCTTTGCCACTCTTGGGCACCTCGGTCCACATCTCCTTGACGTTCTCCAGCACCATGTTACAGTGCCTGGGGGAAATTGATTTTGGGGAAAAAAATTTGGGATTTTGGGGGAAAAAAATTTGGGATTTTGGGAAAAAACTGGGAATTTTGGGGAAAAAATGGGATTTTGGGGAAAAAATGGGATTTTGGGGAAAAATGGAATTTTGGGGGAAAATGGGATGTTTTGGGGGAAAATGGGATTTTGGGGGAAAAATGGGATTTTGGGAAGAAAAATGGGATTTTGGGGGGAAAAATGGGATTTTGAGGGGAAAAATGGGATTTTGGGGGAAGAAAAATGGGAATTTTGGCAGGAAGAAGAGGATGTAGGGAAAAAAATGGGAATTTTGGGGGAAAAATGGGATTTTGGGGGGAATAATGGGAATTTTGGGGAGAAAAGGAGATTTTAGGGGGAAAATGGGGTTTTAGGGGGCGAAAATGGGAATTTTGCAAGAAAAAAATGGGAATTTTGGGGGAAAAATGGGAATTTTGGGGGAAAAATGGGATTTTTGGGGAGAAAAATGGGAATTTTGGGGAGAAAAGGAGATTTTAGGGAGGAAAAATGGGATTTTGAGGGGGGGAAATGGTATTTTGGGGGAAAATGGGATTTGGGAAAAAAAATAGGATTTTGGGGGAGAAAAAACAGATTTTGGGGGGAGAACAGGGAGACAGGGAACTGAGGACAACCTGGGGACACTTTGGTGACCTTGGTGGCACCCTGGGGACATTGGGGACACCCTGGGTACATTGGGGACACTCTGGGGACACCCTGGGGACATTGGGGACATGCTGGGGACACTCTAGGGACATTGGGGACACCCTGGGGATATTGGGGACACTCTGGGGACACCTTGGAGACATTGGGGACACTTTGGGGACACTCTGGGGACATTGGGGACACACTGGGGACACCCTGGGGACATTGGGGACACCCTGGGGACACTCTGGGGACATTGGGGACACTCTGGGGACACCTTGGGGACATTGGGGACACCCTGGGGACACTCTGGGGACACTCTGGGGACACCTTGGGGACATTGGGGACAGACCAGTCCAAGGTCCAGGGCAGCCCTTGAGCAACTGAGGACACCCTGGGGACACTGAGGGGACATTGGTGACACCTTGGTGACGCTTTGGTGACACTGGTGACATTTGGGGACAGGCCAGCCCCGCCTGTCGAAGGCCTTGATGGGGCCCAGCAGCTTCTTGTGGAGCTTAGGGACACCCTGGGGACACTGAGGGGACACTGAGGGGACACTGAGGACACCCTGGGGACACTGTAGGGATTTTGGTGACATTTGGTGACATTGGGGGACAGGCCAGCCCCACCTGTCGAAGGCCTTGACACGGCCCAGCAGCTTCTTGTGGAGCTTGGGGACACCCTGGGGATAATGAGGGGACACTGAGGACACCCTGGTGACATCTTGGTGACACTGGTGACACTTTGGTGACATTTGGGGACACTGGGGACAGACCTGTCGAAGGCCTTGACGCGGCCCAGCAGCTTCTTGTGGAGCCTGGGGACACCCTAGGGTCACCCTGGGGATAATGAGGGGACACTGAGGACACCCTGAAGGCACCCTGGTGACACTTTGGTGACACTGGTGACATTTGTGGACAGACCTGTCGAAGGCCTTGACGCGGCCCAGCAGCTTCTTGTGGAACTTGGGGACACAGAGGGGATACTGAGGGGACACTGAGGGGACACAGAGGAATACTGAGGACACTTGGGGACACTGTAGGGATTTTGGTGACACTTTGGTGACAGTGGTGACATTTGGGGACAGGCCAGCCCCACCTGTCGAAGGCCTTGACGCGGCCCAGCAGCTTCTTGTGGAGCTTGGGGACACAGAGGGGATAATGAGGGGACACTGAGGGGACACTGAGGGATACTGAGGACACTTGGGGACACTGTAGGGATTTTGGTGACACTTTGGTGACAGTGGTGACATTTGGGGACAGACCTGTCGAAGGCCTTGACAGCGGCCCAGCAGCTTCTTGTGGAACCTGGGGTCACCCTAGGGGATAATCAGGGGACCCTGAGGGGACACAGAGGATACTGAGGGGACACTGAGGGGACACTGAGGACACCCTGGTGACATCTTGGTGACACTGGTGACACTTTGGTGACATTTGGGGACATTGGGGACAGGCCAGCCCCACCTGTCGAAGGAAGGCCTTGATGGGGCCCAGCAGCTTCTTGTGGAGCTTAGGGGACACCCTAGGGACACCCTGGGGACACTGAGGGGACACTGAGGGACACTGAGGACACCCTGAGGACACCCTGGGGACACTGTAGGGATTTTGGTGACACTTTGGTGACAGTGGTGACACTGGGGACAGACCTGTCGAAGGCCTTGACAGCGGCCCAGCAGCTTCTTGTGGAACTTGAGGGTCACTGAGGGGACACTGAGGGGACACTGAGGGACACTTTGGTGACCTTGGTGACACTGGTGACACTGGTGACAATTGGGGACAGACCTGTCGAAGGCCTTGTAGCGGCCCAGCAGCTTCTTGTGGAGCTTAGGGTCACTCTGGGGACACTGAGGGACACTGAGGGGACACTGAGGGGACACTGAGGACACTTTGGTGACCTTGGTGACACTTTGGTGACAGTGGTGACATTTGGGGACAGACCTGTCGAAGGCCTTGACGCGGCCCAGCAGCTTCTTGTGGAACTTGGGGACACCCTGGGGACACTGAGGGGACACTGAGGGGACACCCTAAGGACACCCTGGGGACACTGTAGGGATTTTGGTGACACTGGTGACATTTGGGGACATTGGGGACAGACCTGTCGAAGGCCTTGACGCCGGCCCAGCAGCTTCTTGTGGAACTTGGGGACACCCTGGGGACACTGAGGGGACACTGAGGGACACTGAGGACACTTTGGTGACATTTGGTGACCCTGGTGACACTGGGGACAGACCTGTCGAAGGCCTTGACGCGGCCCAGCAGCTTCTTGTTGTTCCTGCAGTTGATGAGCACCTGCGTGTTGTTCTTGACGCTCTGGGTCAGCACCGACAGCGGGCCCGTGTTGAACTCCTCCTCCTCCCGCTTCTGCAGCTCCTCGGGCGTCATCTCGCTCTTGGGCTTGTTCAGCAGGCTCCTGGGGACACCAGGGGACAGCAGGGACATCACGGGGACGTTAGGGGACACCAGGGGACTGTGGGGACACCAGGATATCACAGGGACATCAGGAAATCAGGGGACTGTGAGCACACGGGGACATGGGGATCATTTTCTGGGCTCATCTCACTCTTGGGCTTGTTCAGCAGCTCCTGGGGACAGTGGGGACAGCAGGGGGACATTGTGGGGACACCAGGGGGACAGTGGGGACACTGTGGGGACATGACAGGGACACCAGGGTATCACAGGGATTGAGGGAAATGATGGGACACGGGGATGGTTCCTGGGCTCATCTCGCTCTTGGGCTTGTTCAGCAGCTCCTGGGGACAGTGGGGACATTGGGGACATTGTGGGGACACCAGGGGACAGTGGGGACACCAGGGGGACAGTGGGGACACCAGGATATCACAGGGACATCAGGGAAATGTGGGGACATGGGGACATGGGGATCATTCTCTGGGCTCATCTCGCTCTTGGGCTTGTTCAGCAGCTCCTGGGGACACCAGGGGGACAGCAGGGGACATCACAGGGACGTTGGAGACACCAGGGGACAGTGGGGACACCAGGGGATGTTGGGGACACCAGGATATCACAGGGACATCACGGGAATGTGGGGACATGGGGATCATTCTCTGGGCTCATCTCGCTCTTGGGCTTGTTCAGCAGCTCCTGGGGACACCAGGGGACATTGTGGGGACATTGGGGACACCAGGGGACAGTGGGGACATGACAGGGACATGTGGGGACACCAGGATATCACAGGGACATCACGGGAATGATGGGACACGGGGATGGTTCCCTGGGCTCATCTCGCTCTTGGGCTTGTTCAGCAGCTCCTGGGGACACCAGGGGGACAGCAGGGGACATTGTGGGGACACCAGGGGGACAGTGGGGACATGACAGGGACACCAGGGGGACACCAGGATATCACAGGGACATCAGGGGAATGATGGGACACGGGGATGGTTCCCTGGGCTCATCTCGCTCTTGGGCTTGTTCAGCAGCTCCTGGGGACACCAGGGACATTGTGGGGACATTGTGGGGACACCAGGGGACAGTGGGGACACCGGGGACACCAGGATATCACAGGGACACCAGGGAAATGATGGGACATGGGAATGGTTCTCGCTCTTGGGCTCGTTCAGCACCTCCTGGGGACACCACAGGGACAGTGGGGACATCAGGGGACAGTGGGGACATTGTGGGGACACCAGGATATCACAGGGACATCAGGGGGACACCAGGGGGATGTTGGGAACACCCGGGGGACACCAGGGGGACATCAGGGGACATTGGGATATCACAGGGACAGATTTAGGGACACCACAGAGATTTGGGGACACGGGACAGATTTGGGGACACAGAGACAGATTTGGGGACAGGTTTGGGGACACAGCGACAGGTTTGGGGACAAGTTTGGGGACACGGGACAGCTTTGGGGACAGGTTTGGGGACACAGGACAGGTTTGGGGACAAATTTGGGAACATGGGACAGCTTTGAGAACACAGAACAGATTTGGGGACAGGTTTGGGGACACTGGGACAAGTTTGGGAACACAGGACAGATTTGGGGACAGGTTTGGGGACACGGGACAGCTTTGGGGACACAGGGACAGATTTGGGGACAGGTTCGGGGACAGGTGTGTGGACACAGGGACAGATTTGGGGACACAGGGACAGATTTGGGGACACGGGACAGGTTTGGGGACACGGGACAGGTTTGGGGCCATGGGGACAGATTTGGGGACAAATTTGGGGACAGGTTTAGGGACACAGGACCGATTTGGGGACACAGAGACAGATTTGGGGACAGATTTGGGGACACAGGGACAGGTTTAGGTACACAGGACAGATTTGGGGATACAGGACAGATTTGGGGACAGGTTTGGGGACACTTGGACAAGTCTGGGGACACCCGGACAGATTTGGGGACAGGTTTGGGGACACGGGACAGGTTTGGGGACACCCGGACAGGTTTGGGGACAGATTTGGGGACACGGGACAGGTTTGGGGACACAGGGACAGGTTTGGGGACACCCGGACAGGTTTGGGGACACAGGACAGGTTTGGGGACACGCGGACAGATTTAGGGACAGGTTTGGGGACACGGGACAGGTTTGGGGACACAGGACAGATTTGGGGACACGGGACAGATTTGGGGACACCCGGACAGATTTGGGGACAGATTTGGGGACACGGGGACAGGTTTGGGGACACCCGGACAGATTTGGGGCGCACACGTCCGGCCCAGTCCCGTTCCGACCCCCCATTCCCCCCTCCCCAGTTCCGCCTTTCCCGCTTCCCCCGCTGCCCCTCCCCACTCCCCCCGCCCCCCATTCCCGTTTTTCCTCCCGTTTTCCCGTTTTCCCCCGTTTTCCCGTTTTCTCCCCGTTTCCCCCCCCGCTTTTCCCGTTTTTTCCCGCTTTCCCGCCGCTCTCACATGGCTGCCGCTCTCCGCTCCCGCCGCCGCCGCAGAACTTCCGGGTCGCGGCGCGGGCGGAGCCACCTCCAGGTCGCGGTGTGACGTCAGCCAATGAGAGCGCGGGTGAGCGTAACCTCAGGGGAAAGGGGCAGGGCCTCAATGGCGGGTTGGGGGTCCCGGGGAATTTTGGGGTCCCGGGGAATTTGGGGGGTCCCAGAGGGGATTTTGGGGGTCTCAGAGGGGAATTTTGGGGGTCCTAGAGGGGATTTTGGGGGTCCCAGAGGGGAATTTTGGGGGTCGGGGGAATTTTGGGGGGTCCCAGAGAGGATTTTGGGGTCCCAGCGGGAATTTTGGGGTCTCAGAGCGGATTTTGGGGTCTCAGAGGGGAATTTTGGGGGTCCCAGCGGGAATTTTTGGGGGTCTCAGAGGGGAATTTGGGGGTCTCAGAGGGAATTTTGGGGGTCCTAGAGGGGATTTTGGGGATCCTGGGGGAATTTTGGGGGTCTTAGAGGGAATTTTGGGGGGTCCTAGAAGGGAATTTGGGGGTCTCAGAGTGGATGTTGGGGGTCCCAGAGGGAATTTGGGGATCCCAGAGGGGATTTGGGGGTCCCAGAGGGAATTTGGGAGAATCCAGGGGGATTTTGTGATCTCTGAGGGAATTTTGGGGTCCCAGCGGGAATTTTGGGGTCTCAGAGGGGAATTTGGGGGTCTCAGAGGGGAATTTTGGGGGTCCTAGAGCGGATTTTGGGATCTCAGAGGGGAATTTTGGGGGTCCTAGAGCGGATTTTGGGTTCCGGGGGGAATTTTGGGGGTCCTAGAGCGGATTTTGGGGGTCCCAGAGGGGAATTTGGGGGTCTCAGAGGGAAATTTCGGGGTCTCAGAGAGAATTTTGAGGGTCCCAAAAGGATTTCCGGGCTCTCAGAGGGAATTTTGGGGGTCTCAGAGGAATTTTGGGGGTCCAGGGAGAATTCTGGGGTTCCCAGATGGGATTTTGGGGGAATCCAGGGGGCTTGGGGGTCTCAGAGGGAATTTTGGGGATCCCAGAGTAGATTTTGGGGGTCCCAGAGGGGATTTTGGGGGAATCCAGAGGGGATTTTGGGAGTTCCAGAGGGTTTTGGGGTCCCACAGGGTTTTGGGGTCTCAGAAGAGAATTTAGCGTCCCAGAGGCGAATTTGGGGGTCTCAGAGGGGAATTTTGGGGATCCAGAGGGGAATTTGGGGGTCCCAGAGGGAATTTTAAGAGTCTCAGAGGGAAATTCAGGGTCTCAGAGAGAAGAATTTTGGGGGTCCCAGAGGGAATTTTGGGGGTCCCAGAGGGGATTTTAGGGGTCCCAGAGGGGATTTTGGGGTCTAAGAGTGGATTCTGGGGGGAATCCAGGGGGGATTTTAAGGGGTTCAGAGGAAATTTGGGGGAATCCAGGGGGTTTGGGGGTCTCAGACCGAATTTTGGGGGTCCCAGAGGGGAATTTGGGGGTCTCAGAGGGAGTTTAAGGAATGGCAGAGGGGATTTTGGGGGTGCCGGGAGAATTTTGGGGGTCTCAGAGGAGATTTTTGGGGTCTCAGAGGGGAATTTGGGGGGCTCAGACCGAATTTTGGGGGTCTCAGAGGGAATTTTGGGGAATCCGTGGGAGATTGTGGGGTCTCAGAGGGAATTTTGGGGGTCCAGGGAGAATTTTGGGGGTTCCAGATGGGATTTTGGGGGCTCAGAGGGGAATTTTGGGGGTCTCAGAGGGAAATTTCGGGGTCTCAGAGAATTTTGAGGGTCCCAAAGAGGATTCTCGGGCTCTCAGAGGGAATTTTGGGGGGTCCCATAGGGGATTTTGGGGGTCCCAGAGGGAATTTGGGGAGAAATCCAGGGGGGAATTTGGGGTCTCAGAGGGATTTTGGGGGTCCTAGAGGGGAATTTGGGGGGTCTCAGAGAGGATGTTGGGGGTCCCAGAGGGAATTTGGGGGTCTCAGAGGAGTTTAAGGAATGGCAGAGGGGATTTTGGGGTGCCGGGAGAATTTTGGGGGTCTCAGAGGAAATTTTTGGGGTCTCAGAGGGGAATTTGGGGGCTTAGACTGAATTTTGGGGGTCTCAGAGGGAATTTTGGGGGTCCAGGGAGAATTTTGGGGGTCCCAGATGGGATTTTGGGGGCTCAGAGGGGAATTTTGGGGGTCTCAGAGGGAAATTTCGGGGTCTCAGAGAATTTTGAGGGTCCCAAAGAGGATTTCTCGGACTCTCAGAGGGAATTTTGGGGGTCCCATCGGGGATTTTGGAGGTCCAGGGAGAATTTTGGGGTTCCCAGATGGGATTTTGGGGGAATCAGGGGTTTGGGGGTCTCAGAGGGAATTTTGGGGGTCTCAGATGGGATTTTGGGGGTCCTAAAAGGGAATTTGGGGACTCAGAGTGGATGTTGGGGTCCCAGAGGGAATTTTGGGGGGATCTCAAGGGAATTTGGGGAGTCTCAGGGGGATTTGGGGACATTTAGGGGGATTTTGGGGGTCCCAGGGTTATTTGGGGGGGTCTCAGAAGGGGTTTGGGAATATTGAGATGGATTTTGGGGGTCTCAGAGAGAATTTTGGGGGATCCCAAGGGAATTTGGGGAGTCTCAGGGGGGATTTGGGGATATTTAGAGCGTTGGGGTCTCAGAGGAAATTTTGGGGTGTCCCAGGGGAATTTTGGGGGTCCCAGGGGAATTTTGGGGGTCTCGGGGGATTTTGGGGGTCCCGGGGGAATTTTGGGGGTCCCAGAGAGGAATTTGGGGGTCCCAGGGTTATTTTGAGGTCGCAGACGGGAATTTGGGGATATTTAGAGGGATTTTGGGGGGTCTCAGAGGGAATTTTGGGGGTCTCAGGGGATTTTGGGGTCTCAGAGGAGATTTTGGGGAATCCGGGGAAATTTTGGGGAATCCGGGGAAATTTTGGGGTCTCAGAGGGGATTTTGGGGGGATCCCAAGGGAATTGGGGGAGTCTCAGGGGGATTTGAGAATATTTAAAGAGATTTTGGGGTCCCAGGGGAATTTTTGGGGGTCTCGGGGGGATTTTGGGGGTTCCAGAGAGGATTTTGGGGGTCCCAGGGGAATTTTGGGGATCTCGGGGGAATTTTGGGGATATCGAGATGGATTTTGGGGGTCTCAGAGTTGACTTTGGGGGTCTCAGAGGTGATTTTGGGTCTCAGAGTTAATTTGGGAAGGGGCTCAAAGAAAATTTTGGGGGTCCGGGGGCGTGGCCAGCGTTTTATGGGCGTGGCCTCCGCGGGGTGAGCACGACACGTGTGCCCCGGGGGCGTGGCCAACATTTGATTGACGTTTCACCCTCGGCATGGGCGTGGTTTGGGGGCGTGGCCGCCCAGGTGCTAAACGGGCGCTGGATTTGGGGGCGTGGTCACGATCTGGGCGTGGCTTAAAGGGTGTGGTCGAATGGGGGGCGTGGTCCTGGGAAGGGGCGTGTCCTGTGTGGATATTTTGGGGAGGGGCGTGTTCTGTGGGTTAATTAGAGGAGGGGCGTGGCTTATTAAGAAAACGTGCGGTGGGCGTGGCTTGTTTAGACCGGGCGTGGCATTAACTAAAGGGGTGTGTAAAAGGGGCGTGTCCCGCTGGGGGGTATTTTGGGAGGGGCGTGTCCCGGTGAGGGGGCGTGGTCTCGAGGGGGCGTGGCCGAGGAGGGGGCTCGCGCGGTGGGTGCGGAGGGCGCGGCAGCGGCGGCCATGGACGGGCGGCCCGGACCGAGGTACGGGGGGGGAGGGACACCCGGGGGATTTGGGAGGGGTCCCGAGGGTTGAGAGACCCCTGGGTGGGTCAGCGGGAACGGGGGTCCCGGGGAATGCGACCCCCGGGGGGCGGGGTCCGAATGCGACCCCCGGGGGGCGGGGCTCGGTCGGGACCCCCGCGGGGGGCGGGATCGGTTTGGGAGGGGGTCCCGGGCTGGAATTGCCGGGGGGGTCCGGGATCGGTCACCGGGGGGTGGGGTCCGGTCTGGGACCCCCGGGGGCGGGGTCCGAGCCCGGGGCGGGGGTCCCGCGGTTGGGGCGCTCGGGGGGCGGGGTCCGGGTGATTTTGGGGGTCCCGGGACCCTCGGGGGGCGGGATCGGTTTGGGGGGGTCCCAGGATTGGGACTCTCGGGGGGGGCGGGGTCCGGTTAATTTAGGGGTCCCAGGACCCCGGAAAAGGCGGGATCGGTTTGGGGGGGGTCCCGGGGCTGGAATTGCGGGGGGCGGGGTCCGGTTGATTTTTGGGGGTCCCGGGACCCCGGAAAAGGCGGGATCGGTACCGGGGGGGTCCCGGGAATGAGACTCCCGAGGGGGGGCGGGGTCCGGTTGATTTGGGGGTCCCGGAACGGGAATTTTGGGGAGGGGAGGCGGGATCCGCCCCCTTCGGTTGTCGCAGCACCGGGACCCCGGGGGCTGGATCGGTACCGGGGGGGTCCCGGGGCGGTTTTGAGGGTCCCGGGGCCGATTTTGGGGGTCCCGGGGGCGATTTTGGGGGTCCCGGGGCGGTTTTGGGGGTCCCAGGGGCGGTTTTGGGGGTCCCGGGGTCGGTTTTGGGGGTCCCGGGGGCGGTTTTAGGGGTCCCGGGGCAGAACGGGGCTCAGGCCCCGCCCCCCAAACCGGGGGGACACGGGAGGAATTTGGGGACTTTGGGATCAGGGTGGGACCCCCCGAATTGGGAGGGGTCGGTCCCACGTGGCACGGGGGGTTCCGGCACGGGGGGCTCAGGGACCAGTTTGCGCCTTGTACTGGTCCCAGTTTGCGCCTGGTGCTGGTCCCAGTTTGCGCCTGGTACTGGTCCCAGTTAGTGCCTGGTACTGGTCCCAGTTTGCGCCTGGTGCTGGTCCCAGTTTGCGCCTTGTACTGGTCCCAGTTAGTGCCTGGTACTGGTCCCAGTTAGTGCCTTGTACTGGTCCCAGTTAGTGCCTGGTACTGGTCCCAGTTAGTGCCTGGTGCTGGTCCCAGTTTGCGCCTGGTGCTGGTCCCAGTTTGCGCCTGGTGCTGGTCCCAGTTAGTGCCTTGTACTGGTCCCAGTTAGTGCCTGGTACTGGTCCCAGTTAGTGCCTGGTACTGCTCCCAGTTTGCGCCTGGTGCTGGTCCCAGTTAGTGCCTGGTACTGGTCCCAGTTACTGACTGGTACTGGTCCCAGTTAGTGTCTTGTACTGGTCCCAGTCAGAGCTGAGTGTTGGTCCCAGTTAGTGACTGGTGCTGGTTCCATTCAGATCACAGTGCTGGTCCCAGTTTGCGCCTTGTACTGGTCCCAGTTAGTGCCTGGGGCTGGTCCCAGTTAGCGCCTTGTACTGGTCCCGGTTGGTGCTTGGTACTGGTTCCAGTTAGCGCCTGGTGCTGGTCCCAGTCCCATTCCTGTGCTGGTCCCTGTTATTGCCCTGTACTGGTCCCAGTCCTGTTCCAGTACTGGTTCCAGTTGACACCTGGTACTGGTCCCAGTCCCATTCTGGTACTGGTTCCAGTTAGTGCCTGGTACTGGTCCCAGTCCCATTCCCGTGCTGGTCCCAGTTAGTGCCTGGTACTGGTTCCAGTTCCATTCTAGTACTGGTTCCAGTTAGAACCCGGTACTGGTCCCAGTTCCATTCCAGTACTGGTTCCAGTTAGTGCTCGGTACTGGTCCCAGGCCCATTCCAGTTCTTGTCCCAGTCCCATTCCCGTGCAGGTCCCAGTTCCATTCCAGTACTGGTTCCAGTTAGAACCCGGTACTGGTCCCAGTTCCATTCCAGTACTGGTCCCAGTCCCATTTCGGTACTGGTCCCAGTCCCATTCCCGTGCTGGTTCCAGTTAGTGCTCAGTACTGGTCCCAGTCCCGTTCCCGTGCTGGTCCCAGTCCCATTCCGGTACTGGTCCCAGTCCCGTTCCCGTGCTGGTCCCAGTTAGAACCCGGTACTGGTCCCAGTCCCGTTCCCGTACTGGTTCCAGTTAGAACCCGGTACTGGTCCCAGTTAGTGCTCGGTACTGGTCCCAGTCCCGTTCCCGTGCTGGTCCCAGTCCCATTCCGGTACTGGTCCCAGTTCCATTCCCGTGCTGGTCCCAGTTCCATTCCGGTACTGGTCCCAGTCCCATTCCCGTGCTGGTCCCAGTCCCATTCCCGTACTGGTCCCAGTCCCATTCCCGTGCAGGTCCCAGTCCCATTCCCGTGCTGGTCCCAGTCCCATTCCGGTACTGGTCCCATTCCCATTCCGTGCTGGTCCCAGTCCCATTCCCGTACTGGTCCCAGACCCGTTCCCGTACTGGTCCCAGTCCCATTCCCATGCTGGTCCCAGTCCCATTCCCGTGCCGCTCCCATTCCCACCCCGCCCATTCCCGCGGTTCCCGGCCCTCATTTGCATACATTTGCATGTCCCCGCCCCTCATTTGCATAGCCCCGCCCCCGCGCTGCCCCGCTCGCGGCCCCCGGGCGCGGGGCCAGGGACAGGAACGGGAACGGGAACAGGGAACGGGAACAAACCGTCCCGGGCGCGGCACGTGCGCGGCCCCACGGCACGGACACGGGCAGGGGGCGCGGGGATGGGGAAAAACGGGGGGAAACGGGGAAAAACCCGGGGGAAACGGGGAAAAAATGGGGAAAAATGGGGAAAAAATGGGGAAAAATGGGGAAAATGGGGAAAAATGGGGAAAAATGGGGAAAAATGGGGAAAAATAGCAAAAATCTCGGGAAACGGGGAAAAAATGGGGAAAACAGTGAAAAAATGGGGAAAATGGGGAAAAATGGGGAAAATGGGGAAAAAATGGGGAAAAACGGGGAAAAAATGGGGAAAAAATGGGGAAAAAACAGTGAAAAAATGGGGAAAAATGGGGAAAAACTCGGGGGAAACGGGGAAAAAATGGGGAAAAACAGCGAAAAATGGGGAAAACAGTGAAAAACCCGGGGAAATGGGGAAAAATGGGGAAAAACAGTGAAAAACCGGGGAAATGGGGAAAAAATGGGGAAAAATGGGGAAAAACCCGGGGAAACGGGGAAAACGGGGAAAAAATGGGGAAAAAATGGGGAAAAAATGGGGAAAAATGGGGAAATGGGGAAAAACCCGGGGAAAATGGGGAAAAATGGGGAAAAATGGGGAAAAACGGGGGAAAATGGGGAAAACGGGAAAAACCCGGGGGGAAACGGGGGAAAAATGGGGAAAACAGCAAAAAATGGGGAAAAACAGTGAAAAACCCGGGGAATGGGAAAAAATGGGGAAAAACAGCGAAAATATGGGGAAATGGGGAAAAATGGGGAAAAATGGGGAAAAATGGGGTAAAACCCGGGAAACGGGAAAAAATGGGGAAAGCAGCAAAAAATGGGGAAAAACTCGGGGGAAACAGCGAAAAAATGGGGAAAAAACAGCGAAAAACCCAGGGGAAATGGGAAAAATGGTAAAAACAGTAAAAATCCGGGGAAATGGGGAATAATGGTAAAAACAGTAAAAAACCCGGGGAAAAACAGCGAAAAAAATTGAGGGAAATGGGGAAAACATAAAAAAAACCCGGGGAAAAACTGCAAAAATGGGGAAAAACGGGAAAACAGCAGAAAAACCGGGGAAAACAGCGAAAAATGGGAGGAAATGGGAAAAAGCAAAAACCCGGGGAAAAATAGGGAAAAATGGTAAAAACAGTAAAAAACCCGGGGAAAAATGGGGAAATGGGAGGAAACAGCAGAAAAACCCGGGGGAAAGTGGGGGAAAAATGGGGGAAATGGGAAAACAGCAAAAACCCTGGGAAAAACAGCGGAAAATGGGAGGAAATGGGAAAAATAGCAAAAACCTGGGGAAAATGGGGAAAAATGGTGGAAAATGGGAAAAACCCGGGGGAAAATGGGGAAAAAATGGAAAAACGGCGAAAAACCCGGGGGAAAGTGGGGAAAAAATGGGAAAAACAGCAAAAAAACGGAGGAAAATGGTGGGAAATGGGAAAAACAGCAAAAGACCTGGGGAAAACAGTGAAAAAAAGAGAAAAAATGGGGAAAATATGCAAAAAACCCGGGGGGAAAAAATGGGGAAAATAGCAAAAAATTGGGAATATGGGGAAAATGGGGAACACACGGAAACCATGGGAAAATGGGAAAAACAGAGGGAAAATGGGAAAAATGGGGGGAAAGGGGATAATGGGAAAATGAGGAAAAACAGCGAAAAACGGGGGGAGGAATGGGAAAAAATAGGGGGAAAATAGGAAAAACAGCAAAAAAAAAAGGGAAAAATGGGGATATGGAACACTGGAATGGGAACACACAGGAAATCATGGGAAAATGGGAAATCGTGGAAAAACGGGGGGGGTAAATTGGAAAAAATGGGAAAAAATGGGAAAAATGGGAAAAAATGGGAAAAAACAGAAAAAAATGGGGGAGAAATGGGGATATGGGACAAGGGAACACAGAGAAAATCATGGGAAAATGGGAAATCGTGGAAAAACGGGGGGGGGAATTGGAAAAAATGGGGAAAAAAGGGAAAAATGGGAAAAAAAGAGAAAAAAAAAAGGGAAAAAAATGGGGATATGGGACACGGAAATGAGAACAGGTGGGAAACGACGGAAATCCTGGAAGAAATGGGGGAAATAGAGAAAAATGGGGGAAATGGGAAATAATGGGGGAAAAACGAGGAAAATGGACATATGGGATGGTGGGAATGTATGGAATGGAAACACAGGGAAATGATGGGAAATCGTGGGGAAATTGGAAATTGTGGGAAAAATGGGAGAAAATGGGGAAAATGGGGAAAATGGGAAAAAATGGAGGAATGGGAAAAACGGGGGGAAATGGGGAAAAAATGAGGAAAAAACGAGGAGAAATGGGGGAAAAAACGAGGAAAATGGGGGAAAAAACGAGGAAAAATGGGAAAAATGGAGAAATGGGAAAAAACGGGGGGAAAATGGGGAAAAATGAGGAAAAAACGAGGATAAAATGGGGAAAAACCGAAGAAAAATGGGGGGAAATGAGAATAAACGAGGAGAAAATGGGGAAAAACACGAGGGAAAATGGGAAAAAATGGGAAAAAACGTGGGGAAAATGGGAATATGGGATGGTGGGAACACAAGGAAACGGGAATTTGGGAAGTTGGGGTGCACGGGGGGGTTTGGGGGTTGAATTTGGGGTTTTTAGGGTTCAATTCGGGGTTTTTGGGGTTCAATTTTGGGGTCCCCAGAGCCGACCGAGCGCTCTCCCAGGACAGGGAGGGATCGCTGGGGGATGTTTTGGGGGAGTTCCTGGGGATTTTGGGGTTGAATTTGGGGTTTTTGGGGTTCAATTCGGGGTTTTTGGGGTTCAATTTTTTGGGGTCCCCAGGCCGACCCCCGAGGGCCGCCGGGATGCAGCTCGGATTCATTGGGGGATGTTTTGGGGAAGATTTTGGGATCCAGGAAGGTTTTTTGGTGTTACAGTGCGGGTTTTGCTGTTGAATTTGGGGTTTTTAGGGTTCAATTCGGGGTTTTTGGGGTTCAGTTCTTGGTTTTTGGGGTTCAATTTTTGGGGTCCCCCCCAGGCCGACCCCCGAGGGCTCCCAGGACAGGGAGGGTTTCGCTGGGGGATGTTTTGGGGGAGTTCCTGGGGATTTTGGGGTTGAATTTGGAGGTTTTGGGGTTGAATTCGGGGTTTTTAGGGGTACAATTCGGGGTTTTTGGGGTTCAGTTTTTAGGGTCCCCCCAGGCCGACCCCTGAGGGCTCCCAGGACAGGGAGGGAGTTCACTGGGGATTTTTGGGGGAGTTCCATGGGGTTTTGGGATACAAGGGGGTATTTTTGGGATACAAGGGAGGGTTTTGCTGTTGAATTCGGGGTTTTTGGGGTACAATTCGGGGTTTTTGGGGTTCAATTTTTGGGGTCCCACCCAGGCCGACCCCCGAGGGCCGCCGGGACAGGGGTGGGGTTTGTCGGGGGATTTTTGGGAGAGTTCCATGGGGTTTTTGGGATACAAGGAGGTTTTTGCTGTTGAATTCGGGATTTTAGGGTACAATTCGGGGTTTTTGGGGTTCAATTTTTGGGGTCCCCCCAGGCCGACCCCCGAGGGCCCCCGGGACAGGGAGGGGTTCGCTGGGGATGTTTTGGGGGAGTTCCATGGGGGTTTTGGCATACAAGGGAGGTTTTGCTGTTGAATTCGGGGTTTTTGGGGTTCAATTCGGAGTTTTGGGGTTCAATTTTGGGGTCCCCCAGGCCGACCCCGAGCGCTCCCCAGGACACGTGGGGTTCGATGTGGGACTTTTGGGGGAGTTCCATGGGGTTTTTGGGATACAAGAGGGTATTTTTGTGATGAATTCGGGGTTTGGGGGTACAATTTGGGGTTTTTAGGGTTCAATTCGGGGTTTTTGGGGTTCAATTTTTGGGGTCCCCCAGGCTGACCCCCGAGGGCTCCCGGAACAGGGTGGGGGTTTGTTGGGGGATTTTTGGGAGAGTTCCATGGGGGTTTTGGGATACAAGGGAGGTTTTTGCTGTTGAATTCGGGGTTTTAGGTTACAATTCGGGTTTTTGGGGTTCAATTCGGGGTTTTTGGGGTTCAGTTTTGGGGTCCCCCCAGGCCGACCCCCGAGCGCTCCCCAGGACAGGGAGGGATCGCTGGGGATGTTTTGGGGGAGTTCCTGGGGTTTGAGGGGTTGAATTTGGGGTTTTTGGGGTTGAATTCGGGGTTTTAGGGTTCAATTCGGAGTTTTTGGGGTTCAGTTTTTGGGGTCCCCCCCAGGCCGACCCCGAGGGCTCCCCAGGACAGGGTGGGGTTCGCTGGGGATGTTTTGGGGTAGTTCCATGGGGTTTTGGGATACAAGGGGTATTTTTGTGATACAGGGGAGGGTTTTGCTGTTGAATTCGGGGTTTTAGGGTACAATTCGGGGTTTTGGGGCTCAATTTTTGGGGTCCCCCAGGCCGACCCCCGAGGGCTCCCCAGGACAGGGAGGGAGTTCGCTGGGGGATTTTTTGGGGGAGTTCCATGGGGGTTTTGGGATACAAGGGAGGGTTTTGCTGTTGAATTCGGGGTTTTTGGGGTACAATTCGGGGTTTTTGGGGTTCAATTTTTGGGGTCCCCCAGGCCGACCCCCGAGGGCCGCCGGAGCGCTCCGGGACGCCGCCCGCTGCCGGTATGCACAGCCGCGAGGCCGAGGTGTTCGGGCAGCTGGCGCTGGCGCTGCCCTTCGCCAGCGGCGTCAGCGCCCACCTGGACAAGGCGTCCATCATGCGGCTGACCATCAGCTACCTGCGCGTGCACCGCCTGCTGGCCGCGGGTCAGCATCCCATAATAACCGGGACACCCCAAAAATACACCGGGGTACCCCAAAAAATACACCCGGGACTCCCAAAAATAGAGCGGGACCCCTGGGATCCATAGGGAGCCCCTAAATCCATAGGAGCCCCTCCCCTGACCATCAGCTGCCTGGGCGTGTGCGGGTCAGCATCCCATAATAACCAGGACACCCCAAAAATACAGCGGGGTACCCCAAAAATACACCGGGACCCCGGGATCCATAGGGAACCCCTAAATCCATAGGGAACCCTCCCCATGACCATCAGCTGCCGTGCGCGGGTCAGCATCCCATAATAACCGGGACACCCCAAAAATACACCCGGGACCACCGGGATCCATAGGGAGCCCCTAAATCCATAGGGAACCCTCCCCCCTGACCATCAGCTGCCTGCACGGGTCAGCATCCCATAATAACCGGGACACCCCAAAAATACACCGGGGTACCCCAAAATACACTCGGGACCCCCGGGATCCATAGGGAGCCCCTAAATCCATAGGAACCCTCCCCTGACCATCAGCTACCTGCGCGTGCACCGCCTGCTGGCCGCGGGTCAGCATCCCATAATAACCAGGACACCCCAAAAATACAGCGAGAATCCACCCCGAACCCCAAAATACAGCGGGACCCCAAAAATACACTCGGGACCCCGGGATCCATAGGGAACCCTCCCCCGACCATCAGCTGCCTGGGCGTGTGCGGGTCAGCATCCCATAATAACCGGGACACCCCAAAAATACACCGGGTACCCCAAAAATACACCCGGGACCCCCGGGATCCATAGGGACCCCCTAAATCCATAGGGAACCCTCCCCCGACCATCAGCTACCTGCGCGTGCGCCGCCTGCTGGCCGCGGGTCAGCATCCCATAATAACCGGGACACCCCAAAATACAGCGGGACCCCGAAAAATACAGCGAGGTACCCCAAAAATACACCGGATATCCCGAAAATACAGCGGGATATCCCGAAAATACAGCGGGATATCCCAAAAATACAGCGGGACCCCAAAAATACAGCAGGACCCCCAAAATACAGCAGGACCCCCAAAAATACACCGGGATACCCCAAAAATACACCGGGATATCCTGAAAATACAGCGGGACACCCCCAAAAATACACCGGGATATCCCAAAATACACCAGGATATCCCGAAAATACAGCGGGATATCCCGAAAATACAGCGGGATATCCCGAAAATACAGCGAGATACCCCAAAAATACAGCGGGACCCCCGAAAATACAGCAGGACCCCCAAAAGTACAGCGGGATATCCCGAAAATACAGCAGGACCCCAAAAATACACCGGGGTACCCCAAAAATACAGAGAGACCCCCAAAATACACCGGGACCCCCCGAAAATACACCGGATATCCCGAAAATACAGCAGGACCCCCAAAAATACACCGGGACCCCCAAAATACACCGGGATATCCTAAAAATACACCAGGATATCCCGAAAATACACCGGGATATCCTAAAATACACCGGATATCCCGAAAATACACCGGGATATCCTGTAAATACACCAGGATATCCCGAAAATACACCGGATATCCTTAAAATACACCGGGATATCCCGAAAATACACCGGGATATCCTAAAAATACACCGGGACCCCCAAAAGTACAGCGGGATATCCCGAAAACGCAGCGGGACCCCAAAAACACAGCGGGACCCCCCAAGAAAATACAGCAGGACCCCCGAAAATACACCGGGATACCCCAAAAATACACCAGGATATCCCGAAAATACACCGGGATATCCCAAAAAACACAGCGGGACACCCCCAAAAATACAGCGAGATACCCCAAAAATACAGCAGGACACCCCTAAATACACCCGGACCCCCAAAAATACAGAGGGAATCCACCCTGAACCCCAAAATACACCCGGACACCCCTAAATCGATAGGGAACCCCTGAAATCCACAGGAACCCCCCCCGGACCCCGAAAATACCCCGGGACACCCCGAGAAATCCCAGAGATGACACCGGGACACCCCCAAAATAGAGTGGGACTCCCGAAATCCATAGGGAACATTCCTGAACCCCAAAAATACACCCGGCCCCCCCAAAATCCCAAAAATACACCGGGACTCCCTGAAATCCATAGGGAACCCCCACCCCGGACCCCCGAAAATACCCCGGGACCCTCCGGACCCCAAAAATCCTCCGGGACACCCCGAAAATACACCGAGACCCCCCCCCTCCCCGAACCCCGAAAATTCTCCGGGACCCCCCGAATGCCGAAAATTCTCGGACACCTCCGGAATCCATAGGGACCCCCCCAAAAATCCCCAAATCCCCCCCAGACCCTCCCCCAGTCCCTGAGTGGTCCCAACCCCTCACCCCTCCCAACCCCCCGACCTCTTTTTTGGGGATCCCCAATTTTTGGGGACCCCTGACGCCCCCAGACCCTCCCAGATCCTTTAAAATATCCCCCAAAACGCCCCCCCAAAAAACCCTGAATAACCACACTCACGGGAGGGGGTGGGTTTACCTGAGACCCCTACAAGCCCCCTGACCCTTTTGGGGACTCCCAATTTTGGGGACCCCTGACGTCCCCAGACCCTCCTAAAACCTCAATCCCCCAATCCGCCTAAGCCCCCCAAACCCCCAAAACTCCCCGAACAGCCACACCCACGGGCGGGGGACCAGGTTTACCCTCACCCCCAACCCCCGACCCTTTTGGGAATCCCCAATTTTTGGGGACCCCTGACGCCCCCAGACCCCTCCCTCATCTCCCCTTCAAACCCCTTGCAGAAATTCTCCCAAAACTCCCCCGAAGAGCCACACCCACGGGCGGGGGCGGGTTTATCCTCACCCCCCAACCCTCCCGACCCTTTTGGGGACCCCCAATTTTTGGGGACCCCTGACGCCCCCAGACCCCTCCTCATCTCCCTCCAAACCCCTTGAAATTCTCCCTAAACCCCCAAAAACTCTCTCGAACAGCCACACTCCACGGGCGGGGGCGGGTTTACACTCACCCCCCAACCCCCCCTTGACCCTTTTTTGGGGACCCCCAATTTTGGGGACCCCTGACAGCCCCAAACCCCTTCTCCAGCCCCCCTGGACACCCCCAAATTCCCCAAAACCCCCAAAAATTCCCGAACAGCCACACCCATGGGGAGGGGGGTCGGGTTTACCCTCACTCCCCCAACCCCCCCGACCCTTTTTGGGGATCCCCAAATTTTGGGGACCCCCTGACGCCCCCAGACCCCTCCTCATCTCCTTCAAACCCCTTGAAATTCTCCCCAAACCCCCCAAAACTCCCCGAAGAGCCACACCCACGAGCGGGGCGGGTTTACTCTCACCCCCCAACCCCCCCGACCCTTTTTGGGAATCCCCAATTTTTGGGGACCCCTGACGCCCCCAGACCCCTCCTCATCTCCTCCAAACCCCCCCCAAAACCCCCCCAAAACTCCCCGAATAGCTACACCCACGGGGTGGGACCAGTTTTACCCTCACTCCCCAACCCCCGACCCTTTTTGGGGACCCCCAATTTTGGGGACCTCTGACGCCCCCGGCCCCCCAGGCGCGTGGGGCGGCGGCCGAGGCGGTGGACGGCTGTTACCTGCAGGCGCTGAGCGGCTTCGTGATGGTGCTGAGCGAGGGCGGGACATGATCTACCTGTCCGAGAACGTCAGGCCGCCTGCTGGGGCTCAGCCAGGTGAGCCAAAACACCCGAAAACACCCCGGAAACACCCCGAAAAACACCCTGAAAACAACCTGAAAATTACCCGAAAACACCCCGAGAAACACCCCGAAAAGACCCCGGAAACACCCCGAAAACACCCCGGAAACACCCGAAAAACACCCCAAAACACCCCGGAAACACCCAAAAAGCACCCCAAAACATCTTGAAAACATCCCAAAACACCCCAAAAAACACTTGAAAACACCCCGAAAACACCCCAAAATCACCCCGAAAACGTCCCGAAAACACCCGAAAAGACCCCCAAAAACACCCCTAAAACGCCTGAACTACACCCCAAAAACACCCGAAAATACCCCGAAAACACTCCAAAAACACCCGAAACAACCCGAAAACACCTCGAAAGACCCCAAAAACATCCCCGAAAACACCCCGAAAAAACCCCGAAAACATCCCAAAAACACCTCGAAAACAACCCGAAAACATCCCGAAAAGACCCCAAAAACACCCCAAAACACCCTGAAAACACCCCGAAAAACCCTCGAAAACAACCCGAAAACACCCCGAAAACACCCGAAAACATCCCAAAAACACCTCAAAACAACCCGAAAACACCCCGAAAACATCCCAAAAGACCCCAAAAACACCCCGAAAACACCCCGAAAAACACCACAAAAACACCTCGAAATCACCCCGAAAACACCCCAAAAAACTCCTAAAGCGCCTCGAAAATACCCCAAAAATACCCCGAAAACACCCCAAAAACACTTCAAAACACCCCGAAAACCACCCCAAAATACTCGGAAAACACCCCGAAAACAACCCCGAAAACACCCTGAAAACACCCCAAAAAACACCCCCGAAAACATCTCGAAAAACACTCTGAAAACATCCAAAAGCACCTCAAAACACCCCCAAAACCACCCGAAAACACCTCAAAAATACCCCAAAACCACCCGAAAATACGCCAAAAACATCCCGAAAACACCTCAAAACACCCCAAAAACACCCCGAAACCACCTCGAAAACACCCCTAAAATCACCCCGAAAAACACCCCCGAAAACATCCTGAAAATAACCCCAAAACACCCCGAAAACACCCTGAAAACACCCCAAAAACACCCCTGAAAAACTCGAAAACACCCTGAAAACACCTCAAAAGCACCCCAAAAACACCCCGAAAACATCCCGATAACACCCCAAAATCACCCCGAAAACCACCCCGAGAACACCCCGAAAACCACCCCAAAACACCCCAAAACATCCTGAAAACACTCGAAAACAACCTGAAAAGACCCCCAAAAAACACCCCCGAAAATACCCCGAAAACACCCCAAAACCACCCCCGGAAACACCCAGAAAACACCCCAAAAACATCCCGAAAACATCCCGAAAATACCCCGAAAACCATCCCGAAAACACCCCAAAATCACCCCAAAACCACCCCCAAAACACCCCGGAAACACCTAAAAAACACCCCGAAAATCCGCCCGGGGAACCCCAAAATCAGCTCGGGGGACCCCAAAATTTGGGAGGGGCCCAAAATTCTGGTGGGGCTTTAAAAATCTGCCGGGAGAGCCCCAAAATTTTCCGGACAGCCCCAAAATCTGTCGGGGGACCCAAAATCTGCCTGGGGACCCAAAATTTGGGGGTCCCAAAATCCCTCAGGGGTCCCCAATTCTGGGGGAGGGGTCCCAAATTTTTGGGAGTGACGCCCCCAAATTTTGGGTGACGCCCCTCCCCAAATTTTGGGTGACGTCCTCTCCCAAATTTTGGGTGACGCCCTCCCCAATTCAGGGTGTGACCCCCTCAAATTTGGGTGACACCCCTCCCCAAATTCGCGGTGTGACCCCTCCCCAATTTGGGTGACGCCCTCCCCAAATTCGGGGTGTGACCCCTCCCTAATTGGGGGTGACACCCCTCCCCGATTTTGGGTGACGCCCCTCCCCAAATTCGGGGTGTGACCCTCCCTAATTGGGGGTGACACCCCCTCCCGATTTTGGGTGACGCCCCTCCCAATTTTGGGTGACGCCCCTCCCCAATTTGGTGACCCCCTCCCAATTTGGGTGACGCCCCTCCCCAAATTTGGGGTGACGCCCTCTCCTCAATTTTGGGTGACACCCTCCCCAAATTCGCGGTATGACCCCTCCCCAATTTGGGTGACGCCCTCCCCAATTTTGGGTGACGCCCCTCCCCAATTAGGGTGACGCCCTCCCCATTTTGGGTGACGCCTCTCCCCAATTTGGGTGACGCCCTCCCCAATTTTGTGTGACGCCCCTCCTCGATTTGGGGTGACGCCTCCCCAATTTGGGTGACGCCCCTCCCAATTTGGGTGACGCCCTCCCCATTTTGGGTGACGCCCTCCCCAATTTGGGTGACGCCCTCCCCAATTTGGGTGACGCCCCTCCCCACTGGCGCCCCCAGCTGGAGCTGATCGGGCACAGCGTGTTCGATTTCGTCCCATCCCTGCGACCACGAGGGAGCTGCAGGACGTGCTGGGGCCGCGGCACGGTGAGACCCTCTCCCAAATTAGCCAAATAACCCCGGGACCCTCCCCAAATTAACATAGTGACAGCGGCAGGGGAGGCCCTCCCCAAATTAACCAAATAACCCCGGGACCCCTCCCCAAATTAACATCAACCGCCCGGGACCCTCCCCAAATTAACATCAAACCCCGGGACCCCTCCCAAATTAACATCAACCGCCCGGGACCCCTCCCCAAATTAACATAACAACACTGGCACGGTGAGACCCTCCCCAAATTAACATTAACTCCCGGGACCCCTCCCCAAATTAACATTAACCCCCGGGACCCTCCCAAATTAACATAACAACCCTGAGACCCCTCCCCAAATTAACGAAATGTCCCTGAGACACCTCCCCAAATTAACATTACCCGCCCGGGACCCCTCCCCAAATTAACATTAACCCCCGGGACCCTCCCCAAATTAACATAGCAACCCTGACCCTCCCCAAATTAACTAAATGTCCCTAGGACCCCTCCCCAAATTAACATCAACCCCCGGGACCCCTCCCCAAATTAACATTAAAGCCTCCCAGGATCCCCAAAATATCCCTGAGATCCCCATCCCAAATAAAATCCCTGTGCATGAAGAGACCCCGCAATCCAGGACCCCCCCAATTCCTGCGACCCTCCCGATCCCTGGGACCCCCCAAACCCCTGGGACCCCTCCCCAATTCCTGGGACCCCCCCCAGTGAGGGGGGGCGTAGCTTCCCTGAGCACGAAAATCCCCTGGGACCCCCCAGACCCCCGGGACCCCCAAATTCCGAGGATCCCCAAATTCCTGTGACCCCCGATCCCTGGGACCCCCCCAAACCCCTGAGACCTCCCCACTCCTGGGGACCCCCAAACCCCTGAGACCCCTCCCCAATTCCTGGGACCCCCCATAGTGAGGGGGCGCAGCTTTTCCCTGAGCACGAAAATCGCCCTGGGCCCCCCCGCAGACCCGCTGGGACCCCCAAATTCTGGGTATCCCCAAATTCCTGTGACCCCCCGATCCCTGGGACCCCCCAAACCCCTGAGACCCTCCCCAATTCCTGGGACCCCCATAGTGAGGGGGCGCAGCTTTCCCTGAGCACGAAATGCCCTGGGGCCCCCAGACCCGCGGGACCCCCAAATTCCGGGGATCCCCAAATTCCCAAACCCTGTGACCCCCCAAACCCCTGAGACCCTCCCCACTTCCTGGGACCCCCAAACCCCTGAGACCCTCCCCAATTCCTGGGAACCCCCCATATTGAGGGGGCAGCTTTTCCTGAGCACAAAATCCCCTGTGGCCCCCCCAGACCCCCGGGACCCCCAAATTCTGGGGATCCCCAAATTCCTGTGATCCTCCCTGACCCCTGAGACCCCCCCAAACCCCTGAGACCCCCCCAGAGGTGCCCCCATAGCAGGGGCGGGGGCGCAGCTTTCCCTGAGCACGAAAATCCCTGGGACCCCCCAGACTCCGCGGACCCCCAAATTCCGGGGATCCCCAAATTCCTGTACCCCCCGATCTCGGACCCCCAAACCCCTGAGACCCCTCCCCAATTCCTGGGACCCCCCATAGTGAGGGGCGCAGCTTTTCCTGAGCACGGAAAATCCCCTGGGACCCCCCCCAGACCCCCGGGACCCCAAATTCTGGGGACCCCAAATTCCTGCGACCCCCCGACCCCGCTGTGCCCCCAGGGGTCCCCGGCGGCGGGGGAGCGCTCGGGCCGCAGCTTCTCCCTGCGCATGAAGAGCACCCTGAGGGCCGGAGGCTGGTGCCTGAACCTGAAAAGCGCCGTGGAAGGTGGGGGGCACGGGACAGTGGGGGCAACGGGGACAGTGGGGACATTTGGGGACATTGGGGGATTGGGGACATTGGGGCCATTTGGGGACATTGAGGGATTGGGGGACATTGGGGGGATTGGGGACAGTGGGACATTTGGGGGGATTCGGGGAGTTGGGACATTTGGGGGATTAGACACTGTGACATGTGTAATATTTGGGGACATTGGGGGATTGGGGGATTGGGGACATCAGTGGATTGGGGACACTGGACTGCATGGGGTGGGGACAGTGGATTACCTTGGGGGATTAGTGATTTAGGACTTGGGACAGTGGACATTTTGGATTGGGGCTGGCTGGGGATATGGATTAGACATCGAGGACACTGGGAGACGCTGGGGGATTGGGGACATTTGGGGACATTTGAGATCAGATTGGGGGGGACTGGGGTTATTCAGTACTGGGACATCAGACATTTGATGGGATTAGGACCTTGGGGATTGGGACATTGGGGACACTGGGGACGTTGTATGTGATAGATAGTGGACATTGCATTTATGGAGATCGGGGTCAAATTACTGGGGGACATTGGGGACGTTGGAC
>JAKWBO010000691.1:0-30904 GCA_034336685.1 Luscinia luscinia | reverse complement strand
TCCCAGTCCCATCCAATCCCTCCCAGTCCCTCCCAGTCCATCCCAGTCCCCCCAGTCCCTCCCAGTCATACCCAGTTGAGGCTGGGCTCGCGGCTGAACTCATGGCTCTCCCAGTCCCATCCCAGTCCTCCCCAGTCCCTCCCAGTCCCTCCCAGTCGTACCCAGTTGAGGCTGGGCTCGCGGCTGAACTTCGTGGCTCTTGGCGGCGCTGAAGTCGTAGTCGGGCCGGAACGCCTCGTTCAGGGTGGCGATGAGATAGAACAGAGTCTTCCTGCTGCACGTGTAGCTGAGCGGGCACAGCTTCGTCCCGGAGAGCCCCTGCCCTGCCTGCCACACAAACTGGGGTTACTGGTGTTACTGGTGTTACTGGTGTTACTGGTGTCGCTGAGCGGGCATAGCTACGTCCCCTGAGTGTCCCCTGCCCTGCCTGCCACACAAACTGGTGTTACTGGTGTTACTGGTGTTACTGGTGTCGCTGAGCGGGCTGAGCTTCGTCCCGGAGAGCCCCCTGCCCTGCCTGCCACACAAACTGGTGTTACTGGTGTTACTGGTGTTACTGGTGTCGCTGGCGGGCAGAGCTCGTCCCGGAGAGCCCCTGCCCTGCCTGGGAATGCAACTGGGGTTACTGGTGTTACTGGTGTTACTGGTATTTACTGGTGTCGCTGAGCGGGCAGAGCTCGTCCCCAGACAGCCCCCTGCCCTGCCTGCCACACAAACTGGTGTTACTGGTGTTTACTGGTGTCGCTGAGCCGGGCACAGCTCGTCCCCGGAGAGCCCCCTGCCCTGCCTGGGAATGCAACTGGTGTTACTGGTGTTACTGGTGTTACTGGTGTCGCTGAGCGGGCACAGCTCGTCCCGGAGAGCCCCTGCCTGCCTGGGAGTGCAACTGGGGTTACTGGTGTTACTGGTGTTACTGGTGTCGCTGAGCGGGCACAGCTCGTCTCCCGGAGAGCCCCTGCCCTGCCTGCCACACAAACTGGGGTTACTGGTGTTACTGGTGTTTACTGGTGTCGCTGAGCGGGCAGAGCTCGTCCCCAGACAGCCCCCTGCCCTGCCTGGGAATGCAACTGGGGTTACTGGTGTTACTGGTGTTACTGGTATTTACTGGTGTTACTGGTGTTACTGGTGTCGCTGAGCGGGCACAGCTCGTCCCCTGAGTGTCCCCTGCCCTGCCTGCCACACAAACTGGTGTTACTGAATTGTTACTGGTATTTACTGGTGTTACTGGTGTTACTGGTGTTACTGGTGTCGCTGAGCGGGCTGAGCTTCGTCCCGGAGAGCCCCTGCCCTGCCTGCCACACAAACTGGGGTTACTGGTGTTACTGGGGTTACTGGTGTTACTGGTGTTACTGGTAACGCTGAGCGGGCATGGCTTCGTCCCGAGAGCCCCCTGCCCTGCCTGGGAATGCAACTGGGGTTACTGGTGTTACTGGTGTGAACTGGGGTCACTGATGTCACACTGTGTCACTGTGTTCCCAGTGCCCATTCCCAATGCCATCCCAGTACTCCCAGTACTTCCAGTGCCCATTCCCAGTACTCCCAGTGCTCCCATTGCTCATTCCCAGTACTCCCAGTATGTCCAGTTCCCACCTGCTGGGGCTCAGCCCCGCCGTCTGGGGCGGGCTCAGGGTCATTTCCAGTATCCCCAGTGCCCATTCTCAGTACTCCCAGTATCCCCAGTACCCATTCCCAGTATGCCCAGTGCCCATTCCCAGTACTCCCAGTATGCCCAGTGCCCATTCCCAGTACTCCCAGTATCCCCAGTGCCCATTCCCAGTGCTCCCAGTACCTGCTGGGGCTCAGCCCCGCTGTCTGGGGCGGGCTCAGCGCCATTCCCAGTATCCCCAGTGCCCATTCTCAGTACTCCCAGTATCCCCAGTGCCCATTCCCAGTACTCCCAGTATGCCCAATGCCCATTCCCAGTGCTCCCAGTACCTGCTGGGGCTCAGCCCTGCCGTCTGGGGCGGGCTCAGCGCCATTCCCAGTATCCCCAGTGCTTATTCCCAGTACTCCCAGTACTCCCAGTATGCCCAGTTCTCACCTGCTGGGGCTCAGCCCCGCCGTCTGGGGCGGGCTCAGCGCCATTCCCAGTATGCCTAGTGCCCATTCCCAGTACTCCCAGTATCCCCAGTACCTGCTGGGGCTCAGCCCCGCCGTCTGGGGGCGGGCTCAGCGCCATTCCCAGTATCCCCAGTGCCCATTCCCAGTGCTCCCAGTACCTGCTGGGGCTCAGCCCGCCGTCTGGGGCGGGCTCAGCGCCTCCAGCGCCTACGGCCGCCCCCTCCTGGCAGAACTGCTTGAAGAGCTGCTTGTCAATGCCCGCCAGCTTGCACGAGTAGCTCTCGATCCTGGGGATGAGGAAGCACTCAGAGGAAAGGGAAATGGGAAAAATGGGAAAAAGGGGAAAAAAGGGGAAAAAAGGGAAAATGGGAAAAATGGGGAAATGGGAAAAATAGGGGAAATGGGGGAAAAATGGGAAAAATGGGGGAAAAATGGGGAAAATGGGGAAAAATGGGGGAAAATAGAGGGAAAAGGGGGAAAATGGGGGAAAAAGGGGGAAAAAGGGGGAAAAGGGGGGGGAAATGGGAAAAATGGGGGGAAAATGTGGGGAAAAGGAAAAATGGGGAAAATGGGAAAAATGGGGAAAATGGGGAAAATGGGAAAATGGGGGAAAGGGGGAAAATGGGAAAAATGGGGAAATGGGAAAAATGGGGGGGAAATGGGGGGGGAAAATGGAGAAAAATGTGGGGAAAAGGGGGAAAATTAGGAAAAATGGGGGGAAATGGGAAAAATGGGGAAAATGGGGGAAAAATGGGGGGAAAATAGAGGGAAAAGGGGGAAAAATGGGAAAAATGGGGGAAAATGGGGAAAATGGGAAAAATGGGGAAAAAATGGGAAAATGGGGGAAAAATGGGAAAAATGGGGGAAAATGGGGGAAAAATGGGGGGAAAATAGAGGGAAAAGGGGGGGAAATGGGAAAAATGGAGGAAAAAATGGGGGAAAAAGGGGGGGAAAATAGAGGGAAAATAGAGGGAAAAGGGGGAAATGGGAAAAATGGGGAAAATGGGGAAAATGGGAAAAATGGGGAAAATGGGGAAAATGGGAAAAATGGGGGAAAAATGGGAAAAATGGGGGAAAGGGGGGAAAAATGGAGAAAAATGTGGGGAAAAAGGGGGAAAAATGGGAAAAATGGGGAAAATGGGGAAAATGGGAAAAATTGGGGGAAAGGGGGGAAAAATGGGAAAAATGGGGGGGAAAAGGGGGGAAATGGGAAAAATGGGGGAAAATGTGGGAAAAAGGGAAAAATGGGGGAAAATGGGAAAAATGGGGAAAATGGGGGAAAATGGGAAAATGGGGGAAAAGGGGGGAAAAGGGAAAAATGGGGAAAAAATGGGAAAAATGGGGGGAAAAGGGAGGGAAAAATGGGAAAAATGGGGGCTAAAAGGGGGGAAAAATGGGGGAAAAGGAGGGGAAAATGGGGGAAAAGGGAGGGAAAAATGGGGGAAAGGTGGGAAACTTTTCCAGGCCCAGAATTCTGAGATTCCCAGAGCAGAATTCCCAGATTCCCAGAGTTTTCCAGACCCAAAATCGCAGGATTCCCAGAGCTTTTCCAGGCTCAAAATTCCCAGAATTCTGAGATTCCCAGAGTTTTTCCAGGCTCAGAATTCCCAGATTCCTAAAATTCCCAGAGCTTTTCCAGGCCCAGAATTCCCAGAGTTTTTCCAGACCCAGAATTCACAGAATTCCCAGATTCCCAATTTTTCCAGGCTCAGAATTCCCTGATCCCTGGGACTTTTCCAAGCTCAAACAATTCACAGATTCCTGAGATTCCCAGAGCTTTTCCAGGCACAGAATTCCCAGAGTTTTTCCAGGCTCAGAATTCCCAGAATTCCCAGATTCCCAGAGCTTTTCCAGGCAGACAATTCCCAAAGCTTTTCCAGGCAGACAATTCCCAGAGCTTTTCCAGGTTCAGAATTCCAAGAGTTTTTCCAGGCTCAGAATTCCCAGAATTCCCAGGGGCAAAATTCCCAAATTTCTGGAGCTTTTCCAGGCCCAGAATTCCCAAATTCCCAGAACTTTTCCCAGGCCAGAATTCCCAGATTCCCAGGGGCAGAATTCCCAGAGTTTTAGAGTTTTTCCTGCAGCAGAATTCCCCAACCCCTGGATCTTTTCCAGGGGCAAAATTCCCAAATTCCCTGAGCATTTTCAGGGGCAGAATTCCCAAATTCTCAGAGCTTTTTCCAAGGGACAGAATTCCCAAATTTCCTGAACATTTTCCAGGGGCAGAATTCCCCAATTTCCAGAATCCTTGCAGCTTTTCTCAGGACAGAATTCCCAGATATTCAGAGCTTTTCCCGGGGCAGAATTCCCAGATTTCTGGAGCAGAATTCCCAGATTTTCAGAGCTTTTCCTGGAGCAGAATTCCCCAACTCCAGGACCTTCTCCTGGGCCAGAATTCCTAAATTCCCAGAGTTTTTTCCAGGGGCAGAATTCCCAGATTCCTGGAGCAGAATTCCCAAATTTCCTGAGCTTTTCCCAGGGCAGCATTCCCTGATCCCTGGGGCTTTTCCCAGGGCAGAATTCCCAGATTCCCAGGGGCAGAATTCCCAGATTTTCAGAGCTTTTCCTGGAGCAGAATTCCCAAATTCCCTGAGCTTTTCCAAGCCCAGAATTCCCAGATTCCCAGGGCAGAAATTCCAGATTCCCAGGGCAGAATTCCCAGATTCCCAGGGCAGAATTCCCAGATTTTCAGAGCTTTTCCTGGAGCAGAATTCCCAGATTCCCAGGGCAGAATTCCCAGATTTTCAGAGCTTTTCCGGGTCAGAATTCCCTCATCCCTGGGGCTTTTCCAGGGCCCAAATTCCCAAATTCCCAGAACTTTTCCCAGGCCAGAATTCCCAGATTCCCAGGGCAGAATTCCCAGATTCCCAGGGGAAGAATTCCTGGTTTTCAGAGCTTTTCCAGGAGCAGAATTCCCAAATTTCCTGAGCTTTTCCCATGGCAGCATTCCTGATCCCTGGGGCTTTTCCCAGGGCAGAATTCCCAGATTCCCTGAGCTTTTCCAAGGAACAGAATTCCCAGATTCCCAGGGCAGAATTCCCAAATTCCCTGAGCTTTTCCCAGGGCAGAATTCCCAGATTCCCAGGGCAGAATTCCCAAATTCCCTGAGCTTTTCCAAGCCCAGAATTCCCAGATTCCCAGGGCAGAATTCCCAGATTTTCAGAGCTTTTCCTGGAGCAGAATTCCCCAACTCCAGGACCTTCTCCTGGGGCAGAATTCCCAAATTCCCAGAGTTTTTTCCAGGGGCAGAATTCCCAGATATTCAGAGATTTTTCCAGGCCCAGAATTCCCAGATTCCTGGAGCAGAATTCCCAAATTTCCTGAGCTTTTCCCAGGGCAGCATTCCTGATCCCTGGGGCTTTTCCCAGGGCAGAATTCCCAGATTCCCAGGGGCAGAATTCCCAGATTTTCAGAGCTTTTCCCGGGTCAGAATTCCCTCATCCCTGGGGGCTTTTCCAGGGCCCAAATTCCCAAATTCCCAGAACTTTTCCCAGGCCAGAATTCCTAGATTCCCAGGGCAGAATTCCCAGATTCCCAGGGCAGAAATCCCAGATTCCCAGGGCAGAATTCCCAGATTCCCAGGGAAGAATTCCCTGGTTTTCAGAGCTTTTCCAGGAGCAGAATTCCCAAATTCCTGAGCTTTTCCCAGGGCAGAATTCCCAGATTCCCAGGGCAGAATTCCCAGATTTTCAGAGCTTTTCCCAGGGCAGAATTCCCAGATTCCCAGGGCAGAATTCCCAGATTTTCAGGGCAGAATTCCCAGATTTTCAGGGGCAGAATTCCCAGATTTTCAGAGCTTTTCCTGGAGCAGAATTCCCAAATTCCCTGAGCTTTTCCTGGAGCAGAATTCCCAAATTCCCTGAGCTTTTCCAAGCCCAGAATTCCCAGATTCCCAGGGGCAGAATTCCCAGATTTTCAGAGCTTTTCCGGGAGCAGAATTCCCCAACTTCCCAAAACTTTCCCAGGCCAGAATTCCCAGATTCCCAGGGCAGAATTCCCAAACTCCCTGAGCTTTTCCAGGCCCAGAATTCCCAAACTCCCTGAGCTTTTCCCAGGCCAGAATTCCCAGATTCCCAGGGGCAGAATTCCCAGACATTCAGAGTTTTTCCTGGAGCAGAATTCCCAACTCCAGGACCTTCTCCTGGGCCAGAATTCCTAAATTCCCAGATTTTTTTCCAGGGGCAGAATTCCCAGATTCCTGGAGCAGAATTCCCAAATTTCCTGAGCTTTTCCCAGGGCAGCATTCCCTGATCCCTGGGGCTTTTCCCAGGGCAGAATTCCCAGATTCCTGGAGCAGAATTCCCAAATTTCCTGAGCTTTTCCCAGGGCAGCATTCCCTGATCCCTGGGGCTTTTCCCAGGGCAGAATTCCCAGATTCCCAGGGCAGAATTCCCAGATTTTCAGAGCTTTTCCTGGAGCAGAATTCCCAAATTCCCTGAGCTTTTCCTGGAGCAGAATTCCCAAATTCCCTGAGCTTTTCCAAGCCCAGAATTCCCAGATTCCCAGGGCAGAATTCCCAGATTTTCAGAGCTTTTCCTGGAGCAGAATTCCCAGATTCCCAGGGGCAGAATTCCCAGATTTTCAGAGCTTTTCCCGGGTCAGAATTCCCTCATCCCTGGGGCTTTTCCAGGGCCCAAATTCCCAAATTCCCAGAACTTTTCCCAGGCCAGAATTCCTAGATTCCCAGGGCAGAAATTCCAGATTCCCAGGGCAGAATTCCCAGAGGAAGAATTCCCTGATTTTCAGAGCTTTTCCTGGAGCAGAATTCCCAAATTCCTGAGCTTTTCCCAGGGCAGAATTCCCAGATTTTCAGAGCTTTTCCAGGAGCAGAATTCCCAAATTCCCTGAGCTTTTCCCAGGGCAGAATTCCCAGATTCCCAGGGCAGAATTCCCAAATTCCCAGGGGCAGAATTCCCAGATTTTCAGAGCTTTTCCTGGAGCAGAATTCCCAAATTCCCTGAGCTTTTCCTGGAGCAGAATTCCCAGATTCCCAGGGCAGAATTCCCAGATTTTCAGAGCTTTTCCAGGAGCAGAATTCCCAAATTCCCTGAGCTTTTCCCAGGGCAGAACTCCCAGATTCCAGGGCAGAATTCCCAAATTCCCTGAGCTTTTCCCGGAGCAGAATTCCCGAATTTCCCCTGGCCCTCACCTGCCGATGATGTGGGCGTCGCCCGTCTCCACGGTCAGCTGCGAGTTGATGGCCTCGAAGCTGGAATTCTCCAGCAGCTTCATCCTCCCGGGGCGATTCCCAAGGAAAATTCCCAAGGAAAATTCCCAGGGAACAATTCCCAGCGCTGAGAGAAACCCCGGAGGGGAAGGGGGAGGTGAGTGAGGGGCACCAAATTCCTCCAGGAAAAGCGGGAATGGGAGCGGGAGGAAGGAGAGGAAAAGAAGAAATGAAAGGGAAGCGGGAAAAATTGGGAAAACAGGAAAAGGAAAGGAAAAGAGAAAGAGAAGAAAAACAGGAAGAAGAATTTTAAGTGGATCTGGCCGAGCACCGCAAAGGAGGAAATGGTGACAGGCGCAGGAGGAGAAGCAGAGAGGGAGAAAAAAGAGGAAGAGGAGGAAAAGGAGGAGGAAAAAGAGGAGGAAGAAGAGAAAAAGGAAAAAAAAAAGGACGCGGAAAAGTCTCCCCTGTTCGCGGGCGGCGCCATAGGAAGTGCCGTCCCGGCGTGCCCCGCGCGCTGGACTACAGCTCCCGGCATGCCCCGCGCGGCGCCTATAACCGCAATACTGGCGGACTACAGCTCCCGGCATGCCCCGCGCGGCGCCTAGCAGCGCAATACTGGAGGACTACAGCTCCCGGCATGCCCCGCGCGGGCCGCCCCAGCCTCATCACGGCTGGACTACTGCTCCCATCCTGCCCCGCGGCCGCGCGTGGTGCCAGGCCCTGCCAGTTCGGCGCGGGGCACGCTGGGAGTTGTAGTCCGCGCGGCTTCTGGGCGCGCAAAGGAGGGCAGCGGGCCGTGCGAGCTTACCGGAGCGTCCTGCTCCCTATCGGTGTCTCCTCGCCGTAGCAGCGCCTTCAGGCTCGGGGCGCGTGTAAAGGGAGGCGTCTCCGGGGAAAGCTCGAGGAGGGCGAGTGTGCCGCGGCCGCCGTCCGCCGTCTGGCGCCGGCCCACCGGGCTTTCGCCCACCTCGACATGTCCCCGAGTGCTCGGGACGGCGGGAGCGGCTGAGCGAGATGCTGGGAGTCCCCCGGAGCGAGCGAGCGAGCGAGCGACCTTCTCCTACGGCACCGGACGGCAACAGCGGCGCCACCGCCCCTCCCGCGCCGGCCCCGCCCGAGCGGCGCCCGCGGCCCGCGATGCCATTGGAGAGAATAGCTGTCAATCACCGCCACGCTCGCCTTTCATTGGTTAATGTCAGCGTCAGTCAGCACAGAGCATGTAGACCCGCCCACCGCGGGGGCGCTCGGAGCTGTGATTGGCTGGCGCGGACAAAGACGGGGGAGCAGCTGTCAATCACAGCGGGGCGGGGCGGAACTCTCCTCCCGCGGAACTCCCGCGCGCACCGCCGCGTTTCCCGGAACGGAACGACCGCGTTTGAAGGCGGGCCGCGCGCCGGCGGGGAAGCCGGAAGTGGCGGGACCGCCATGGCGGCGCCCGGAGCGCCGGCAGCCGCTCCCCCTCCACGGTGCTGATGGCGGCTCGGGCCGAGCTGGCGGCGCCCTGCCGCCTCCTTCCTTCCGCCGGAGCAGCCGCCGCGCTGCGCCTGCAGCTCAGCGTGCAACCGGGAACCGACGGGCGGCGGCGCTTCCGCCTGGGGCTGCGGCTGGCGGAGGCGGGGGGCGGCGCGGTGAGGGGAGGGGGAGGGGGAGGGAGGGGTTTGGGAATCCCTCCTGTCCATGTCCCCATGTCCCTGTGTCCGTCTGTCCCTATCCCCAATGTCCAAATGTCCCCAGTGTCCCCAATGTCCCCCAGTGTCCCAATGTCCCCAGTGTCCCCAATGTCCCTGATGTTCCCAATGTCCCAAATCCCGCACTGTCCCCAGTGTCCCCAATGTCCCCTAATCCCCCAATGTCCCCAATCCCCACTGTCCCCAGTGTCCCCCACTGTCCCCAGTGTCCCTCACTATCCCCAATCCCCCAGTGTCCCCAGTCCACCCCAGTGTCCCCACTGTCCCCAATGTCCCCCAATCCCTAATTCCCCACTGTCTTTAATCCCCCCAATGTCCCCCAGTGTCTAATCCCCCAATGTCCCCAATCCCCCAGTGTCCTTTAATCCCCCAGTGTCCCCACTGTCCCCAATCCCTCACTGTCCCCAATCCCTTCAGTGTCCCCAATCCCCCAGTGTCCCCAGTCCCCCCAGTGTCCCCACTGTCCCTGTCCCCGCAGCCCCTGGCCGAGTTCGACCTGCGGACGTTTCCTACCGCGTGTGCGGCCCCACGAGCCACGAGCTGCAGCTGCCGCCGGCGGGGCCGGGGACGGAGGGGACAGAGGGGACAGAGGGACTCCCAGAGCCGGCAGAGGGGACAGCGGGGACAGCGGGGACAGCGGGGACGGTGGCGCTGAGGTTCCCCGAGAGCGCGAGGCGCAGCAGTGGTGGACAGTGCTGAGCAGCTCGCTGAGGGAGGCGCTGGAGAGGTGGGACAGGGACAGGGACACTGGGGACACTGGGGATATGGGGACATTGGGGGGATTGGGGGACACTGGGGACACTGGGGACACAGTGCTGAGCAGCTCGCTGAGGAGGCACGGAGAGGTGGGACAGGGACAGGGGACACTGGGGACACTGGGGACATTGGGGACATTGAGGGATTGGGGACACTGGGGACACTGGGGACACAGTGCTGAGCAGCTCGCTGAGGGAGGCACGGAGAGGTGGGACAGGGACTGGGGACACTGGGGACATTGGGGATATGGGGACATTGGGGACATTGGGGGATTGGGGATATGGGGACATTGGGGGATTGGGGGATTGGGGATATGGGGACATTGGGGACATTGGGGGATTGGGGATATGGGGACATTGGGGGATTGGGGATATGGGGACATTGGGGACATTGGGGGATTGGGGACAGTGGAGACACTGGGGACACTGGGGGATTAGGGGACACTGGGGACATTGGGGACATTGGGGATATGGGGACATTGAGGGGATTGGGGGACACTGGGGACAGTGGGGACACAGTGCTGAGCAGCTCGCTGAGGGAGGCACGGAGAGGTGGGACAGGGACTGGGGACACTGGGGACACTGGGGACATTGGGGATATGGGGACATTGGGGACATTGGGGGATTGGGGATATGGGGACATTGGGGGATTGGGGATATGGGGACATTGGGGATATGGGGACACTGGGGGATTGGGGACACTGGGGACACTGGGGACACAGTGCTGAGCAGCTCGCTGAGGGAGGCGAGCGGAGAGGTGGGACAGGGACAGGGACACTGGGGACATTGGGGGATTGGGGGATTGGGGGACACTGGGGACACTGGGGACACAGTGCTGAGCAGCTTGCTGAGGGAGGTGTGGGACAGGGACAGTGGGGGATTTGGGACATTGGGGACACTGGGGGACATTGGGGGACATTGGGGGATTGGGGACACTGGGGACAGTGGGGGCATTGAGGATATTGGGGACATAGTGGGATTGGGGACAGTGAGAGTGACACAGTGAGAGTGACACAGTGAGAGTGACACAGTGACACGGTGACACAGTGAGAGTGACACAGTGACACAGTGGCATTGACACAGTGACAGTGACACGGTGACAGTGACAGTGACACAGTGACAGTGACACAGTGACACGGTGACAGTGACAGTGACACGGTGACAGTGACACAGTTACAGTGAGAGTGACACAGTGACACGGTGACAGTGACACAGTGACAGTGAGAGTGACACAGTGACAGTGACAATGGCAATGACACAATGACACAGTGACACAGTGACAGTGACGCAGTGGCGCAGTGACAGTGACAATGGCAATGACACAGTGACACAGTGACAGTGACACAATGACACAGTGACACAGTGACAGTGACGCAGTGGCGCAGTGACAGTGACAATGGCAATGACACAGTGACACAGTGACAGTGACACAGTGACACAGTGACAGTGACAATGGCAATGACACAGTGACACGGTGACAGTGACACAGTGACAGTGACACAGTGACAGTGACAGTGACACGGTGACAGTGACACGGGCTGGTGGCAGCCGTCCCAGCCGTGCCAGCCCCGTCCCCGCCGTGTCCCCGCAGCCCCCGAGGGTGACACGGGGACAGCGCCAGCGCCACCCCCCGAGGGCCCCGAGCAGGACACGGAGCAGGCGCGGGCCCTGGAGCTGGCCCAGACAGGTACCGGGGCCCGGGAATCTGGGAATTCGGGAATTTGGGAATCCAAGAATTCGGGAATTTGGGAATCCGGGAATTTGGGAATTCAGGAATTCGGGAATCCGGGAATTCGGAAATTCAGAAATTCGGGAATCCGGGAATTCGGAAATTCCAAAATTCGAGAATTCAGGAATTCAGAAATCTGGGAATTTGGAAATTCAGGAATTTGGGAATTCGGAAATTTGGGAATTTGGAAATTCAGGAATTCGGGAATTCGGAAATTCAGAAATTCGGGAATTTGGGAATCTGGGAATCCAGAATTTGGGAATTCGGGAATCCAGGAATTTGGAAATTCAGGAATTTGGGAATTCGGAAATTTGGGAATTCGGGAATTTGGAAATTCAGGAATTTGGGAATTCCGGAATTTGGGAATTCAGAAATTTGGGAATTTGGAAATTCAGGAATTTGGGAATTCCGGAATTTGGGAATTCGGGAATTTGGGAATTCGGGAATTTGGAAATTTGGGAATTCGGAAATTTGTAAATTCAGGAATTTGGGAATTCGTAATTCGGGAATTTGGGAATTCAGGAATTTGGGAATTCCGGAATTCGGGAATTTGGGAATTCGGGAATTCCGTGTCCCCAAGTGCCACCTCTGCAGGCATGGGGGTGGGGACAGCCCTTCCTAGGGGGACATTCCTGTGGTGTCACCTCCTGTCCCCACTGTGTCCCTGGGATGGGACAGGGGGCTCTGGGTGCCACCCCTGGTGTCCCCAGTGTCACCCCAGTGTCCCCATTGCACCCTGGGTGTCTCTGTGTGCCACCCCTGGTGTCCCAGTGTCCCATTGCCACCCTGGGTGTCTCTGTGTGCCACCCCTGGTGTCCCCATGTCCCCAGTCCTGCCTCAGGGGGCTGTGGGTGCCACCCCTGATGTCCCGCCAGTGTCCCCATGGTGTCCCCAGAAGAGCTGGCACTGTCCCTGTCCCAGGCCATTGCCCTTGGGAACACAGTGTGTGTCTGTCTGTGTGTGTCCCTGTGTCCCTGTGTCTGTCTGTGTGTCCCTGTGTCTGTCCGTGTGTCCCTGTGTCCCTGCTGATGTCCCCATGCTGTCCCCAGAGGAGCTGGCCGTGTCCCTGTCCCGTGCCATCTCCCTGGGTGACACTGCCGCTGCGGCGCAGAGCGCGGTGTGTGTGTGTCTGTGTGTCTGTCCGTGTGTCTGTCCGTGTGTCCCTGCTGATGTCCCATGGTGTCCCCAGAGGAGCTGGCTGTGTCCCTGTCCCGTGCCATCTCCCTGGGTGACACTGCCGCTCTGGCGCAGAGCGGTGTGTGTGTGTGTGTGTGTGTGTGTGTGTGTGTGTCTGTGTGTCTGTCCGTGTGTCTGTCCCTGTGTCCCTGCTGATGTCCCCGTGTCCCCAGAGGAGCTGGCCGTGTCCCTGTCCCGTGCCATCTCCTGGGTGACACTACGCTCTGGCGCAGAGCGCGGTGTGTGTGTGTGTGTCTGTGTGTGTGTGTCTGTGTGTCTGTGTGTCCCTGTGTCTGTCTGTGTGTCCCTGCTGATGTCCCCGTGTCCCCAGAGGAGCTGGCCGTGTCCCTGTCCCGTGCCATCTCCCTGGGTGACACTACCGCTTCTGGCGCGAGAGCGCGGTGTGTGTGTGTCTGTGTGTCTGTGTGTGTGTGTCTGTGTGTCTGTGTGTCCCTGTGTCTGTCTGTGTGTCCCTGCTGATGTCCTCGTGTCCCCAGAGGAGCTGGCCGTGTCCCTGTCCCGTGCCATCTCCTGGGTGACACTACGGGCGTGGCGCAGAGTGCGGGGTGTGTGTGTCTGTCTGTGTGTCTGTGTGTCCCTGTGTCTGTCTGTGTGTCCCTGCTGATGTCCCCGTGTCCCCAGAGGAGCTGGCCGTGTCCCTGTCCCGTGCCATCTCCCTGGGTGACACTGCCGCTGCGGCGCAGAGCGCGGTGTGTGTGTGTGTGTCTGTGTCTGTGTGTCTGTGTCTGTCTGTCTGTCTGTCTGTCTGTCCGTGTGTCCCTGCTGATGTCCCCATGTCCCCAGAGGAGCTGGCCGTGTCCCTGTCCCGTGCCATCTCCCTGGGTGACACTGCCGCTGCGGCGCAGAGCGCGGTGGCGCTGGCCCGGCGTCACGCAGAGCTGAGCGTCACCCTGAGGGACAGCGAGCCCGGAGCCGACATCAGGTCAGGGCTGTGCCTTCCTCATCCTCGTCATCCTCACCTTCATCCTCACCTTCATCATCCCCATCATCCTCATTATCTTCATCCTCATCATCCTCCTCCTCCTCATCCTCATCTTCATCCTCACCTTCATCCTCACCTTCATCATCCTCATCATCCTCATTATCTTCATCCTCATCATCCTCAGCATCCTCCTCCTCATCCTCATCATCCTCCTCCTCATCCTCGTCATCCTCACCTTCATCCTCACCTTCATCATCCCCATCATCCTCATCCTCCTCATCCTCCTCATCATCCTCCTGCCTTCCTCCTCCTCCTCATCCTCATCATCTTCATCCTCATCATCCTCACCTTCATCCTCACCTTCATCATCCTCATCATCTTCCTTCTTCTCATCCTCCTCCTGCTCATCATCCTCATCATCTTCATCATTATCATCCTGCCTTCCTCATCCTCCTCCTCATCCTCATCCTGCCTTCCTGCTTCTCCTCATCTTCATCCTCATCATCCTCATCCTCATCCTCATCATCATCCTCATCCTCATCATCATCCTCATCCTCGTCATCATCCTGCCTTCCTCCCTCTCTTCCTCCCCAGCCCCTTCCCTTCTCCTTTCCTTTCCTTTCCTTTCCTTTCCTTTCCTTTCCTTTCCTTTCCTTTCCTTTCCTTTCCTTTCCTTTCCTTTCCTTTCCTTTCCTTTCCTTTCCTTTCCTTTCCTTTCCTTTCCTTTCCTTTCCTTTCCTTTCCTTTCCTTTCCTTTCCTTTCCTTTCCTTCCCTTCCCTTCCCTTCCCTTCCCTTCCCTTCCCTTCCCTTCCCTTCCCTTCCCTTCCTTCCCTTCCCTTCCCTTCCCTTCCCTTCCCTTCCCTTCCCTTCCCTTCCCTTCCCTTCCCTTCCTTCCCTTCCCTTCCCTTCCCTTCCCTTCCCTTCCCTTCCCTTCCCTTCCCTTCCCTTCCCTTTCCTTCCTCCCATCATTCCCAGTATGCCCAGTCTCACATCCCAGTATCTCCCATCATTCCCAGTATGCCCAGTCTCATATCCCAGTATTCCCCACTGTTCCCAGTATGCCCAGTCTCACATCCCAGTATGTCCCAGTATGCCCAGTCTCACCTCCCAGTTTCCCCACCGTTCCCAGTTTGCAGGTGGGGGTGGAGGACGCCACCTCCTCGTGCAGCATCACCCTGCGGGTGCAGCCCCAGCTCAGCATCGGGCGCCCTCAAGGAGCAGGTACGGCTCACCTGGGGCACCTGGGGGCACCTGGGGTCACCTGGGGGCACCTGGGGGCACCTGGGGCATCATGGGTCACCTGGGGTCATCCTGTGCTCACCTGGGGGCACCTGGGGTCATCTTGGGGTCATCATGGGGTCACCTGGGGCACCTGGGGTCATCCTGTGCTCACCTGGGGGCACCTGGGGTCATCTTGGGGGCACCTGGGGTCATCCTGGGGTCACCTGGGGGCACCTCGGGGCACCTGGGGTCATCATGGGTCACCTGGTGTCACCTCTGGTCATCCAGGGCTCACCTGGGGTCATCCTGGGCTCACCTGGGGTCATCATGGGGTCATCATGGGTCACCTGGGGTCACCTGGGGGCATGCAGGGCTCACCTGGTGTCACCTGGGGTCATCATGGGGTCATCCTGTGCTCACCTGGGGGCACCTGGGGTCACCTGGGGCATCCTGGGTCACCTGGGGGCACCTGGGCTCACCTGGGGTCATCATGGGGTCATCCTGGACTCACCTGGGGTTACCTGGGGGCATCATGGGGTCACCTGGGGGCACCTGGGGTCATCCTGGGGTCACCTGGGGGTACCTGGGGACATCATGGGGTTATCCTGGAGTCACCTGGGGTCATCTTAGACTCACCTGGGGGCACCTGGGGGCATCATGGGTCACCTGGGGTCACCTGGGCAGTGATGGGGTCACAGAGGGTCATCCAGGGTCACCTGGGATCATCCAGGGCTCACCTGGGGTCACCTGGGGTCATGCAGGTGTCACCTGGGGTCATGCAGGGCTCACCTGGGGTCATGCAGGTGTCATCCAGGGCTCACCTGGGGTTATGCAGGGCTCACCTGGGGTCACCTGGGGTCATCCTGGATTCACCTGGGGTCATCCTGGACTCACCTGGGGTCATCCAGGGCTCAACTGGGGTCATCCTGGACTCACCTGGGCAGTGATGGGGTCACCGAAGGTCATCCAGGGGTCACCTGGGGTCATCCTGAGGTCACCGGGGGGGGATGGGATGGGATCACCTGGGAGAACCTGGGGGTACCTGAGGTCACCTGAGGGGGATTGCATCACCTGGGGTCACCTGGGAGCGGGGGCAGACCCTGCTCTGTGGGAACAGGATCCCCAGATCCCCCCCAGACCCCCCAAAGCTCTCCCAGGATCCCCTGGATCCCCCCCAGTCTCTCCCTGGGATCTCCCCAGTCTCTCCCAGTGATCTCTGCAGTCTCTCCCAGTCTCTCCCAGTGATCTCCCCAGGATCTCCCAGTGATCTCCCCAGTCTCTCCCAGTCTCTCCCAGTGATCTCCCAGGGATCTCCCAGTGATCTCCCAGGCTCTCCCAGTGATCTCCCAGGATCTCTCCATCATTTCCCCAGTCTCTCCCAGTTTCTCCCAGGGATCTCCCCAGTCTCTCCCAGTGATCTCCCAGGATCTCTCCATGATTTCCCCAGTATCTCCCAGTGATCTCCCGGTGATCTCCCCAGTCTCTCCCAGTCTCTCCCAGTGATCTCCCCAGGATCTCCCAGGGATTTCCCCAGTCTCTCCAGTCTCATCCAGTGATCTCCCCAGGATCTCCCAGTGATCTCTCAGTGATTTCCCCAGTCTCTCCCCAGTCTCTCCCCAGTCTCTCCCAGTCTCTCCCCAGGATCTCTCCATCATTTCCCCAGTATCTCCCAGTGTCTCACCAGTCTCTCCCAGTCTCTCCCAGTCTCTCCCAGTCTCTCCCCAGTCTCTCCCAGTCTCTCCCCATGATCTCCCCAGTCTCTCCCCAGTCTCTCCCAGTCTCTCCCCAGGATCTCTCCATCATTTCCGCAGTCTCTCCCAGTGTCTCCCCAGTCTCTCCCCAGTCTCTCCCAGTCTCTCCCAGTCTCTCCCCAGTCTCTCCCAGTCTCTCCCAGTGTCTCCCAGTCTCTCCCCGGATCTCCCATCATTTCCCCAGTCTCTCCCCAGTGTCTCCCCAGTGTCTCCCAGTCTCTCCCAGTGTCTCCCCAGTCTCTCCCCAGTCTCTCCCAGTCTCTCCCAGGATCTCCCCAGTCTCCCCAGTCTCTCCCAGTGATCTCCCAGGATCTCCCCAGTCTCTCCCAGCTCTCCCAGGGATCTCCCCAGTCTCTCCCAGTCTCTCCCCAGTCTCTTCCCAGTCTCTCCCAGTCTCTCCCCAGTCTCTCCCCAGTCTCTCCCAGCTCTCCCAGGGATCTCCCCAGTCTCTCCCAGTCTCTCCCATCATTTCCCCAGTCTGTGCCCCTGTCCCGCTCAGGTGTTCCGCGAGTACGGCTTCCACCCGCTGGCGCAGCGCTGGATCATCGGGCAGAGCCTGTGCCAGGACGGGCGGAGCCTGCGCAGCTACGGCATCCGGCGCCACGGGGACGGGGCCTTCCTGTTCCTGCTGTCGGCCAGGGCCGCGGGGCTGGGCCCCGAGCAGTACCGGCGGCTGCAGGCGCACTCCCTGCTGCGGGCAGCTGGGCTGGATGGGCACAGCTCACCTGGCACAGGTATGGCTTCATCATCTTCATCATCATCCTGCTGCTTCCCTGATCCTGTTCCTGCTGTCGGCCAGGGCCGCGGGGCTGGATGGGCACAGCTCACCTGGCACAGGTACGGCTTCATCTTCATCATCATCATCATCATCCTGCTCTGCTTCCTCTGCTCCTGTTCCTGCTGTCAGTCAGGGCCGCGGGGCTCCATGGGCACAGCTCACCTGGCACAGGTACGGCTGCTTCATCCTCATCTTCATCATCATCCTGCTCTGCTTCCTCTGCTCCTGTTGCTGCTGTAAGTGATGGCAGTGGGGTTGTATGAGTACAGGGATGGGGACATGGACAGGGACCAGGATGGCTCACCTGGCACAGGTACGGCTTCATCATCTTCATCATCATCATCCTGCTCTGCTTCCCCTGCTCCTGTTGCTGCTGTCAGTGAGGGCAGTGGGTTGTATGAGTACAGGGATGGGGATGGGGACCACAACCAGGATGGCTCACCTGGCACAGGTATGGCTTCATCTTATCCTCGTCTTCATCATCATCCTCATCCTGCTCTGCTTCCTCTGCTCCTGTTCCTGTTGCTGCTGTCAGTCAGGGCAGTGGGGTTGTATGAGTACAGGGATGGGGACAGGGACCACAACCAGGATGGCTCACCTGGCACAGGTATGACTTCCTCAGTTTTCCTCCTCATCCTCATCATCCTGCTGCTGCTGCTCCTCCTGCTCCTTCCTCCTCATCCTCATCCTGCTGCTTCTTTGTCCTTGTCCTGCTCCTGCTCCTGTTCTGGCTCCTTTTCTCACCTGGCACAGGTACAGCTTCATCATTCTCATCATCCTCACCATCCTGCTCCTTCCTCATCATCCTCATCATCTTGCTGTTCCTTCCTCCTTGTCCTGCTTCTGCTCCTGCTCCTATTCCTGCTGCTGCTCCTTCCTCATCATCTTCATCTTGCTGCGCCTCCTTCCTCCTCCTCACCCTCACACAGTTCCTGCTCATTTTTCATCATCCTGCTTCTTCATCATCCTCCTCCTCATTTTCATCCTGCTCCTTCCTCACCCTGCTGCTGTTCTCCTCCATCTCTTCCTTCCTTCACCCTCCTCCTCCTCCTCCTCCTCCTCCTCGTCCTGCTGCTGTTCCTGTTCCTTCATCATCATCCTCCTCCTCCTGCTCCCCACACCCCTGTCCCCCCGGGGCTGACCCCTCCCGTGTGTCCCCAGGCAATGTCCCCGAGCCCCCGGAGCGGATGGACCTTGGGGACATGGGGGACTTTGGGGACACTGGGGACATCGGGGACCAGCTGGACTCGCTGCAGCTCTGGGACAGCGCCGGGGCCCCGCCCACGGCCCCTGAGCCCCGCCCAGCCTCACCTGAGCAGGTACGGGGAGGGGCGGCCTGCCTTGATCCTGATCCCAAACCCTGATCCCTGATCCTGATTCCAACCCCTGATCATGATCCCAAATCATGATCCTGATCCTGGTCCTGGTCCTGATCCTGATCCTGATCCCGCTCACATTCCCAGCAGAATTCCCATTCCAGGTGGGCTGGGATCATCCCCATCCCCATCCCAATTCCCATCCCATTCCCATTCCATCACATTCCCACATTCCCATTCCCATTATTCCCATTATTCCCATTATTCCCATTATTCCCATTATTCCCATTATTCCCATTCCATTCCCATTCCCATTCTTATTATTTCTCTCATTCCTATTATTCTCATTTTTCCTGTTATTACCGTTATTCCCATTGTGAGATGTGCCCTATTCCCATTATCCCGTTAATCACCCGTTAATCACCCGTTAATTACCCGTTAATTACCCGTTAATTACCCGTTGATTGCCGCGAGTCGGGCTGGCCCTGCCCCCGGTGCACGTTCCTGAACAAGCCCACCCGCCCTGGCTGTGAGATGTGCCCTGATCCCATTATCCCGTTAATTACCCGTTAATTACCCGGGATTACCCGTTAATTACCCGTGGATTACCCGTTAATTACCCGTTGATTGCCGCGAGTCGGGCTGGCCCTGCCCCGGTGCACGTTCCTGAACAAGCCCACCCGCCCTGGCTGTGAGATGTGCCCTGATCCCATTATCCCGTTAATTACCCGTGAATTACCCGTTAATTACCCGTGAATTACCCGTTAATTACCCGTTGATTGCCGCAGTCGGGCTGGCCCTGCCCGCGGTGCACGTTCCTGAACAAGCCCACCCGCCCTGGCTGTGAGATGTGCCCTGATCCCATTATCCCGTTAATTACCCGTTAATTACCCGTGAATCACCCGTTAATTACCCGTTAATTGCCGCGAGTCGGGCTGGCCCTGCCCCCGGTGCACGTTCCTGAACAAGCCCACCCGCCCTGGCTGTGAGATGTGCCCTATTCCCATTATCCCGTTAATTACCCGTGAATTACCCGTTAATCACCCGTGAATTACCCGTTAATTACCCGTTAATTGCCGCGAGTCGGGCTGGCCCTGCCCCCGGTGCACGTTCCTGAACAAGCCCACCCGCCCTGGCTGTGAGATGTGCCCTGATCCCATTATCCCGTTAATTACCCGTTAATTACCCGTTAATTACCCGGGGATTACCCGTTAATTACCCGTTGATTGCCGCAGTCGGGCTGGCCCTGCCCCCGGTGCACGTTCCTGAACAAGCCCACCCGCCCTGGCTGTGAGATGTGCCCTGATCCCATTATCCCGTTAATTACCCGTGAATCACCCGTTAATTACCCGTTAATTGCCGCAGTCGGGCTGGCCCTGCCCCCGGTGCACGTTCCTGAACAAGCCCACCCGCCCTGGCTGTGAGATGTGCAGCTCCCCCCGGCCCGAGGGGTACCGGGTACCCGGGGGGCACCGCCCCGACCCCGCCGAGCTGCAGCGGCTGCAGAGGGAGCAGGACGGGACACGGCAGTGCCAGCAGGTAAAGGGTTAATGGGGTTAATGGGGTTAGTGGGGTCACTCGTGTTAATGGGGTCACTGGGGTTAATGGGGTTTATGGGGTCACTGGGGTCACTGGGGTTAATGGGGTTAATGGGATCACTGGGGTTAATGGGGTCGCTCGTGTTAATGGGGTCACTGAGGTTAATGGGGTCAATGGGATCACTGGGGTTACTGAGGTTAATGGGGTCAATGGGGTTAATGGGGTCAATGGGGTCACTGGGGTTAATGGGGTCAATGGGATCACTGGTGTTACTGGGGTTAATGAGGTTAATGGGGTTAATGGGGTCACTCGTGTTAATGGGGTCACTGGGGTCAATGGGCTCACTGGTATTACTGTGGTTAATGGGGTCAATGGGGTCACTCATGTTAATGGGGTCACTGGGGTCAATGGGATCACTGGTATTACTGGGGTTAATGGGGTCAATGGGGTCACTCATGTTAATGGGCTCACTGGTGTTAATGGGGTCACTGGGGTCACTGGGGTCAATGGGATCACTGGTATTACTGGGGTTAATGGGGTTATTGGGGTCACTCGTGTTAATGGGGTCACTGGGGTCAATGGGGTCACTGGGGTCAATGGGATCACTGGTATTACTGGGGTTAATGGGGTCACTGGGGTCAATGGGGTCACTGGGGTCAATGGGATCACTGGTATTACTGGGGTTACTGGGGTTAATGGGGTCACTCATGTTAATGGGGTCACTGGGGTCACTGGGCTCACTGGTGTTACTGGGGTCACTGGGCTCACTGTGGTTAACGGGGTTAATGTTCCGCTCCACTTTTCCCAATTTCCCGGTTTTCCCGTTTGTCAGGCGCTGGAGGCGGAGCGGCAGCGGAACTTCCAGCAGCTGCTGCGCGCGGAGGAGGCGGAGCTGGTCCCGAACCCGGAGCCGCTCGAGTGCGGGATCTGCCTGCAGGGCGTGCCCGCGGGCCGGGGCGTTCTGCTGCGGGACTGCCTGCACAGCTTCTGCCGGTACCGGGGGAACCGGGACCGGGGGAACCGGGGGAACCGGGGGGAACCGGGGGAACCGGGGACAGCCCCGGGGTCACTGGGAACCACCCCGGGACTGCCCGCACAGCTTCTGCCGGTACCGGGGGGACCGGGGGGAACCGGGGGAACCGGGACAGCCCCGGAGTCACTGGGAGCCACCCCCGGGACTGCCTGCACAGCTTCTGCCGGTACCGGGGAACCGGGACCGGGGAACCGGGACAGCCCCGGGGTCACTGGGAACCACCCCGGCACTGCCTGCACAGCTTCTGCCGGTACCGGCCGGGGAACCGGGGGAACCGGGACCAGGGGGAACCGGGACAGCCCCCGGGGTCACTGGGAACCACCCCCGGGACTGCCCGCACAGCTTCTGCCGGTACCGGACCGGGGGGGAACCGGGACAGCCCCGGGGTCACTGGGGAGCCACCCCGGGACTGCCTGCACAGCTTCTGCCGGTACCGGGGGGACCGGGGGAACCGGGACGGGGGGAACCGGGACAGCCCCCGGGGTCACTGGGAGCCACCCCGGGACTGCCCGCACAGCTTCTGCCGGTACCGGCCGGGGGGGCCGGGGGAACCGGGACCGGGGGAACCGGGATCACAGGGACCCCTGCCCGGGACTGCCTGCACAGCTTCTGCCGGTACCGGCCGGGGGAACCGGGGGAACCGGGATCACAGGGACCCCTGCCCCGGGACTGCCCGCGACAGCTTCTGCCGGTACCGGGGGAACCGGGACCGGGGGGAACCGGATCACAGGGACCCCTCCCCCGGCACTGCCCGCACAGCTTCTGCCGGTACCGGGGGGAACCGGGACCAGGGGGGAACCGGGACAGCCCCGGGGTCACTGGGAACCACCCCCCGGGACTGCCCGCACAGCTTCTGCCGGTACCGGCCCGGGGGAACCGGGGGAACCGGGACCGGGGGGGAACCGGGACAGCCCCGGGGTCACTGGGAACCATCCCCCGGGACTGCCCGCACAGCTTCTGCCGGTACCGAACCGGAACCGGGACTGGGACCGCCCCCAATGGCTGTGACCGGTCCCACCATCGCCCCCTAGCCCCGAAGTGACCAATGCTGACCCTCCAACACCATCCCAGTGTCCCCAGTGTCCCCAGTGTCCCCAGTGTCCCCAGTGTCCCCTCCCCTGTCCCCTGCAGGGAGTGTCCCCAGTGTCCCCAGTGTCCCCTCCCCTGTCCCCTGCAGGGAGTGTCTCCGCCAGGTGATCACCTTCAGCGAGGAGCCGGTGGTGGCCTGTCCCTTCCGCGATGTCACCTACGCGTGCGGCAGCCACCTGCAGGAGCGAGATCCGCGCGGTGCGCGGGGAGGGGACACGGGAGGGGACACTGGGGACACGGGGGAGGGACACTGGGACACGGGAGGGGACACTGGGACACGGGGGAGGGGCACTGGGGACACGGGAGGGACACTGGGGACACGGGGGAGGGACATAGGGGACACGGGGAGGGCATTGGGACACGGGGAGGGGTCACAGCCACCTGCAGGAGGGTGACACCCATGGGGGCTCCTGGAGGAAAGGGCAGGGGATGACTCAGGGTGGTGACGGTGACTCTGGAGGTCCCAGTGCCACCTCTCCAGTGTCCCCAATGTCCCCATTGATGTCCCAAATAATGTCCCCATGTCGCAGCTGCTGTCCCCCGAGGAGCACGCCCATTTTCTGCTCTAATGTCCCCAATGTCCTCATTGCTGTCGCAGCTGCTGTCCCCCAAGGAGCACGGGCGGTCCCTGCCCCGGGGGCTGCTCTAATGTCCCCAATGTCCCCATTGATGTCCCCATTGCTGTCCCCATGTCACAGCTGCTGTCCCCGAGGAGCACGCTAGCGCTTCCTGGCCCGCGGGCTGCTCTAATGTCCCCAATGATGTCCCCATTGTCGCAGCTGCTGTCCCCCGAGGAGCACGCCCATTTTCTGTTCTAATGTCCCCATTGCTGTCCCCATGTCGCAGCTGCTGTCCCACGAGGAGCACGCCCATTTTCTGCTCTAATGTCCCCATTGCTGTCCCCATGTCGCAGCTGCTGTCCCCCGAGGAGCACGCGCGCTTCCTGCCCCGGGGGCTGCTCTAATGTCCCCAATGTCCCCATTGTCGCAGCTGCTGTCCCCCGAGGAGCACGGGCAGTCCCTGCCCCGGGGCTGCTCTAATGTCCCCAATGTCCCCATTGATGTCCCCATTGATGTCCCCATTGCTGTCCCCATGTCGCAGCTGCTGTCCCCCAAGGAGCACGCGCGGTTCCTGCCCCGGGGCTGCTCTAATGTCCCCAATGTCCCCATGTCACAGCTGCTGTCCCCCGAGGAGCACGCGCGCTTCCTGGCCCGCGGGCTGTTCTAATGTCCCCATTGCTGTCCCCATGTCGCAGCTGCTGTCCCCCGAGGAGCACGCCCATTTCTTGCTCTAATGTCCCCATTGCTGTCCCCATGTCGCAGCTGCTGTCCCCCGAGGAGCACGCGCGGTTCCTGCCCCGGGGCTGCTCTAATGTCCCCAATGTCCCCATGTCGCAGCTGCTGTCCCCAAGGAGCACGGGCGGTCCCTGCCCCGGGGCTGCTCTAATGTCCCCATTGATGTCCCCATTGCTGTCCCCATGTCGCAGCTGCTGTCCCCGAGGAGCACGCGCTTCCTGCCCCGGGGGCTGCTCTAATGTCCCCAATGTCCCCATTGTCGCAGCTGCTGTCCCCCGAGGAGCACGCGCGGTCCCTGCCCCGCGGGCTGCTCTAATGTCCCCAATGTCCCCATTGATGTCACAGCTGCTGTCCCCCGAGGAGCACGCGCGGTTCCTGGCCCGGGGGCTGCTCTAATGTCCCCATTGCTGTCCCCATTGTCGCAGCTGCTGTCCCCCGAGGAGCACGCGCGGTTCCTGCCCCGGGGCTGCTCTAATGTCCCCATTGCTGTCCCCATGTCGCAGCTGCTGTCCCCCGAGGAGCACGCGCGCTTCCTGGCCCGCGGGCTCGCCCTGGCCGAGCGCCGCAGCCGGGACAGTTTCCACTGCCGGGGCCGGGACTGCCCGGGCTGGTGCTTCATCGAGGAGGCGCTCAACGAGTTCCGGTGCCCGGTGTGCGGGGCGCTCAACTGCCTGCTCTGCAAGGTGACAGGTGTCCCTGAGTGTCCCCAAAGTGTCCCCAAAGTGTCCCTGAGTGTCCCTGGGGCGCTCAACTGCCTGCTCTGCAAGGTGACAGGTGTCCCTGAGTGTCCCTGAGTGTCCCTTTGTGTCCCTGAGTGTCCCTGGGGCGCTCAACTGCCTGCTCTGCAAGGTGACAGGTGTCCCCGAGTGTCCCTGAGTGTCCCCTGAGTGTCCCTTTGTGTCCCTGGAGTGTCCCCTGGGCGCTCAACTGCCTGCTCTGCAAGGTGACAGGTGTCCCTGAGTGTCCCCAGGGTGTCCCTTTGTGTCCCTGAGTGTCCCTGAGTGTCCCCTGAGTGTCCCCTGGGCTGCCTCAACTGCCTGCTCTGCAAGGTGACAGGGTGTCCCAAAGTGTCCCCAGGGTGTCCCTGAGTGTCCCTGAGTGTCCCTGAGTGTCCCCTGAGTGTCCCCAGGGTGTCCCTTTGTGTCCCTGAGTGTCCCTGAGTGTCCCCTGGGCACTCAACTGCCTGCTCTGCAAGGTGACAGGTGTCCCTGAGCGTCCCTGAGTGTCCCTGAGTGTCCCTGGGGTGTCAACTGCCTGCTCTGCAAGGTGACAGGTGTCCCTGAGTGTCCCCAGAGTGTCCCCAAAGTGTCCCTGAGTGTCCCTGGGGCGCTCAACTGCCTGCTCTGCAAGGTGACAGGGTGTCCCTGGGTGTCCCTGAGTGTCCCCTGAGTGTCCCCCTGAGTGTCCCTGAGTGTCCCTGGGCTCTGCAAGGTGACGGGGTGTCCCTGGGTGTCCCTGAGTGTCCCCAGGGTGTCCCTGAGTGTCCCTGAGTGTCCCTGGGCTCTGCAAGGTGACAGGGTGTCCCTGGGTGTCCCCAGGGTGTCCCTGAGTGTCCCCTGAGTGTCCCTGAGTGTCCCCTGGGCGCTCAACTGCCTGCTCTGCAAGGTGACAGGTGTCCCTGAGTGTCCCTGAGTGTCCCTGAGTGTCCCCTGGGCGCTCAACTGCCTGCTCTGCAAGGTGACAGGTGTCCTGGGTGTCCCCAAAGTGTCCCCAAAGTGTCCCTGAGTGTCCCTGAGTGTCCCCAAAGTGTCCCTGAGTGTCCCTGGGCTCTGCAAGGTGACAGGGTGTCCCTGAGTGTCCCCAGGGTGTCCCTTTGTGTCCCTGAGTGTCCCTGGAGTGTCCCCAGAGGGTCCCTTTGTGTCCCTGAGTGTCCCTGGGGCGCTCAACTGCCTGCTCTGCAAGGTGACGGGGTGTCCCTGAGTGTCCCCTGAGTGTCCCTGAGTGTCCCCAGGGTGTCCCTTTGTGTCCCTGAGTGTCCCTGAGTGTCCCCCAGAGGGTCCCTGGGGCGCTCAACTGCCTGCTCTGCAAGGTGACAGGCGTGTCTCTTTGTGTCCCCTGAGTGTCCCCGGGGTGTCCCTTTGTGTTCCTGAGTGTCCCTAGGGTATCCCTGGGTGTCCCCTGAGTGTCCCTTTGTGTCCCCCGAGTGTCCCCAGCTGTCCCTTCATGTCCCTTCATGTCCCAGGCCATCCACGAGGGTCAGAACTGCCGCCAGTACCAGGACGAGCCTGGGCAGGTCCCTGGCTGTCCCCAGCTGTCCCCAGCTGTCCCCTCATGTCCCTGGCTGTCCCCAGCTGTCCCTGTCTGTCTCTGGGTGTCCCCAGCTGTCCCCTCATGTCCCCTCATGCCCCAGGCCATCCACGAGGGGCAGAACTGCCGCCAGTACCAGGAGGAACCTGGGGGTGTCCCTGGCTGTCCCCAGCTGTCCCCGGCTGTCCCTGGAGGTGTCCCTGGTGTCCCCTGACTGTCCCCGTGTCCCCAGGCCATCCACGAGGGGCAGAACTGCCGCCAGTACCAGGACGAGCTGCAGCAGCGGGCGCTGAACGACGCGGCGGCCAGCGGCAGACGCGGGACATGCTGCAGGTCTGGGGGCTCGGGGGGCTCGGGGGCTCGGGGGTCCCCACGGCGCTGACCCCCGCCCGTGCCCCCTCCCCAGACGCTGGTGCAGCGGGGGAGGCCATGCACTGCCCCACGTGCCGCATCGTGCTGCAGAAGAAGGACGGGTGCGACTGGATCCGCTGCAGCGTGTGCCAGACCGAGATCTGCTGGGTCACCAAGGGAGCCCCGCTGGGGGCCGGGGGTAGGGAGGGGGGCTCTGGGGGGCTCTGGGGGGTCCTGGGGGGTCCTGGGGGTCTCAGGGGTTTGGGGTGAGCAGAGATCCAGGGGATCAGGGGGGATCAGGGAATCCGCTGCAGCGTGTGCCAGACCGAGATCTGCTGGGGCACTAAGGGGCCCCGCTGGAGGCCGGGGGTAGGGATGGGGGGTCTGGGGGGGTCTGGGGGTCTCAGGGGTTTGGGGTGAGCAGAGATCCAGGGGGATCAGGGGGATCCGCTGCAGCGTGTGCCAGACCGAGATCTGCTGGGTCACCAAGGGGGGCGTGAGGGGGTTCTGGGGGGCCTCGGGGGGTCCTGAGGGGTTTTGGGGGGTCTCAGGGGTTTGGGGTGAGCAGGGTCCTGGGGGTTCTGAGATGAGGGGGGCACCAAGGGCTGTGCTGGGGTCTTGGGGTGATGGGGGAGGGAGCAGGAGGGACCCCAGGAGTGACGAGGGGACACAGAGTGACCCCAGTGTGACCCCAGGGTGACCGAGGGGACACAGAGTGACCCCAGGGTGACCCCAGAGTGACCCCAGGGTGACCGAGGGGACACAGAGTGACCCCAGGGTGAGGGAGGGACCCCAGGGTGACTGAGGGGACACAGAGTGACCCCAGGGTGACTGAGGGACCCCAGGGTGACCCCCAGCTGAGCCCTGCCCTGTCCCCGCAGGGCCCCGGTGACACCAGCGGTGGCTGTCGCTGCAACGTCAACGGGCAGAGGTGCCACCCCAGTGCCAGAACTGCCACTGACCCTGGGACACCCTGGGGACACCCTGGGGACACCCCGGGGACACCTGGGGACACCCCCAGTGCCAGAACTGCCACTGACCCTGGGACACCCCTGGGACACCCCGGGGACACCCTGGGGACACCCTGGGGACACCCTGGGACACCCCCAGTGCCAGAACTGCCACTGACCCTGGGACACCCTGGGACACCCTGGGGACACCCTGGGGACACCCGTAGGACACCCGTAGGACACCCGGGGACACCCTGGGGACACCCCGGGGACACCAAGGGACCGAGGGAGCCGCAGCCACACCCGGAGACGGCCGAGGGCGCCGAGAGGAGCCACAGCCAGCGGGGACAGAGGGACAGAGGGACAGAGGATGGACACTGGGACAGAGCCCAGGATGGACACTGGGACAGAGCCCAGGATGGACAGATGGACAGGGATGGACTCAGGGACAGAGCCCAGGATGGACCCTGGATGGCCTCGGGGGAGCCCTGGGGGGGACAATAAAGGCACTGGAGTGTCACAGATGGGCACCAGCATGGGGACAGGGATGGGGACAGGGAGGGGGACAGGGATGGGGACAGCCTGGCACGGTCACTGGCAAGGGGACAGGGATGGGGACAGGGATGGGGACAGCCTGGCATGGTCACTGGCATGGGGACAGGGATGGGGACAGGGATGGGGACAGCCTGGCATGGTCACTGGCATGGGGACAGGGATGGGGACAGGGAGGGGACAAAGGAACAGCCGTCACTCCCAGGATGGGGACAACGGTGGGGACAGGTCACTGCCAGGTCAGGGGTCACTCTCAGGTGAGGGGTCACTGCCAGGTCAGGGGTCACTGGCCCTGAACGAGCCCCCAGAGCAGCAGAGAGCGGAGGGGACACGGCACCAGCACGGCCTGAGCTGACCCAGTGCCCACAGAGTGACCCACAGAGTGACCCAGTGCCCACAGAGTGACCCACAGAGTGGCCCAGTGACCCAGAGAGTGACCCAGAGAGTGACCCAGTGCCCAGAGTGACCCACAGAGTAACCCAGTGACCCACAGAGTGACCCACAGAGTGACCCACAGAGTGACCCACAGAGTGACCCACAGAGTGAGCCACCATGGGCACCACTCTCATTCCCATTCCCAGCCCCACACCCCTGCTGTGAACCCCAGATTTCATTCCCATCCTATTCCCAGCCCCACTCCTCTGAACCCCAGATTTCATTCCCAGCCCCACACCAGCACAGACCAGCCCCACTCCTCTCCTCTGAACCCCACATTTTATTCCCCTGCAGCCCCACAGAGGGGGAGCCCGGGTTGGCTGAACACGGGGGGGGTGAGAACCCCTAATGCCTCTCTTGGTGGGGGAGGGGCGGCCCACAACCCTCCCTGGCCCCCCAAGTGTGGGGGGCTGGGAACTGGGAGCCCAGGGCCCCGTTTGGGGTCCCAGGCCCTACTTGGGGGCCGGTAAATCATCTTCCTGCTCTTGAGCACCGACCACTTGTGTCTCTTCATGTAGTACAGGAGGGGCACCAGCAGCCCTGAGATCAGCAGCAGCTGGGGAAATGGGGGGTCAGGGGGCCCTGAGCCCCACTGGGCACCCCCAAAACCCCTGAAACCCCAAACCTCCTGAAACCCCCAAAACCCCTGAGACCCCAAATCCCTGAGACCCCAAATCCCCCTGAGCAGCCCTGAGATCAGCAGCAGCTAGGGGAGCTGAGCCCCCTGAGACCCCCTTGAGCACCCCCAAACCCCTCCTGAGACCCCCCAATCCCCCAGTCGCCCCTGAGGCCCCTCAAGCCCCCCAGCCCCACCTTGAGGCCCCCAAAACCCCCAAGCCCCCAAGCTCACAGTCCCACTTTGAGACCCCCAAAACCCCCGAGCCCCCAAAATCCCCAGATCCCCTGAGCCCCCCAAACCCCCAGCCCCACCTTGAGCCCCCAGCGCCCCCCAAAGCCCCCCAGCCCCTCCCCACCTTGAGCCCCATTTTCTTGCGCTGGTCGTGCTCGGGCTCGGCCGCCCAGCCGCAGGAAGGTGCAAACGTCCTTGGCGATCTGGGACATGGTGGCGGGGGTCCCTGGGGAAAAGGGGGTGAGACTCCCAAAGAACCACAGAGAGCCCCCAGAATCCACTGGGACCCCCCTGAGAGCCCCCAAAACCACTGAGAGCCCATTGGGACCCCCCAAAACCACTGGGACCTCACTGAGACCCCCCAAAAACCACAGAGAGCCCACTGGGACACGGGGCGGGGGTCCCTGGGGGAGGAAAAGGGGTGAGACCCCGAAAAACTGCTGGGACCCCACTGAGGTCCCCCAGACCCACCAGGACCCCCCGGACCCCTCCCACCCCAGCAGGACCCCCCAAATCCCCAGATCCCTCTCCAGAGCCTTCCCAGGACCCCCAAATCCCCCAGGACCCCCAGTCCCCCAACAGGACACCCCGAGATTCCCTCCCCAGCCCCCAGACCCCTCCCAGGACCCCCCAAATCCTCCAGCCCCCCCAGCCCCCCCCCCAGCCCCCCCGTACCGTCGTCGTACTCGAGCACCTCGTCGTAGATGGGCGGGGCCATGCCGATGGCCTGCCCGGGGAAGTAGGGGTTGTAATGCAGCCCCTCCCTCAGGGACACCCCCGCGGGGGGGTCACAGTACCCCGTGAGCAGCGAGAACACGTAATCCTCACCCCCGTGCCTGCGGGATCAATAACTGATCAATAACTGATCAATAACCAATAACCGATCAATATCTGAGCAACGACATCAGTAACTGAGCAATAACTGATCAATAACGGGGTCAGAGTGCCCCGTGAGCAGCGAGAACACGTAATCCTCACCCCCGTGCCTGTGGAATCAATAACTGATCAATAACCAATAACCGATCAATATCCAAGCAATGGGATCAGTAACTGAGCAATAACTGATCAATAACGGGGTCACAGTGCCCCGTGAGCAGCGAGAACACGTAATCCTCACCCCGTGCCTGCGGGATCAATAACTGATCAATGACCAATAACTGATCAATAACCGATCAATATCTGAGCAATGGGATCAATAACCAATCAATAACGGGGTCACGGTACCCCGTGAGCAGGGAGAACACGCAGTCTTCACTCCTGTGCTTGTGGGATCAATAACTGATCAATGAACAATAACTGATCAATAGCTGATCGATAGTCAATAACCGATCAATAATCAATAAGTGATCAATAACGGGGTCAGAATACCCCATCAGCAGCAAGAACACGTAATCCTCTCTCCCGTGCTTGAAAACCAATAACTGATCAATAACTGATCAATAACAGGATCAGCAATGGATCAATAATTGAATCAGTGATGGGACCAGTGACAGAGCAATAACGTGATCAATAACGGATCAATAACGGATCAATAATGGATCAATAATCGACCAATGGCAGCGCAGCTCAGAGCACAGCTCGGCCCCCCCTGCACAGACCCCAAACCCCCAGGACACCCCAAATCCTCGACCTGTGCCCCAGAACAGGTACCCCACACCTGTACCTGTGCCCCACACCTGTACCTGTGCCCCACACCTGTACCTGTGCCCCACACCTGTACCTGTGCCCCAGAACAGGTACCCCACACCTGTACCTGTGCCCCACACCTGTAACCTGTGCCCCACACCTGTACCTGTGCCCCAGAACAGGTACCCCACACCTGTACCTGTGCCCCACACCTGTAACCTGTGCCCCACACCTGTACCTGTGCCCCAGAACAGGTACCCACACCTGTACAGGTACCCCACACCTGTACCAATTACCTGTACCTGTACCCCACACCTGTACCTGTGCCCCACACCTGTACCAATTACC